>MU106579.1:0-70578 GCA_012274485.2 Sinapis alba
GGAGCATCCCGGGGATGCTTTGTCTGACAAGTTTCATTTTGAGTTCAATCGGGAACTCCCTCTCCCCTTTTACCCGGAGGACTGCTTTCGTTTGATATTATCGCTCAAGGGCGGTCCCGATCAGATGCCGCCCACAAAGGATCTCATTTTCCGAGATGAGTACCAGCACGCCGCCAGTTCGTCTGTAAAGGTAACTGGTTGTGTTTCTTACTTCCATCCGTACAACGCTATTCTTTATATTTACCGACTTTCATTTTCCTCTCCGAGTAGAACCACGGTGATTGGAACATACTCATCGGGAAGTATAATACTGCTCTGAGGCGAGCTCGGGAGCAGGTTCGCAAGGGTGAAGAAGGGAGGAAGGATGCTGAGCGTAAGCACAAGGAGGCTCTCCGAGTCATCACTCGTGAAAAGGAGGAAGCGTCTGCTCGGGAAAAGGAGGTTCGAGAGGTGTTCAATAAGACGAGGGCTGCCGATCAGGTAGATTTGAAGATGTGCAAGGACTCCATAAAGGATCTGGAATCTGCCGTGGAGAGACTCGAGGGAGAGAACGCGGGGCTGAAGAGCGCTAATGCTGCAGGTTCGCTGAAGCTCGCAGAGGAGACCAGCCGGCTTAGGATGTCTCGTAAGTACGAGGTTACTCACGAGAGGATCCGGGTAATGATCGCCATGATAGCCAAAGCCGAAAAGTGTTTCCATCGGATTCAGCTCCGCGAGACTCAACGTGACTTATACGACGATGCTCGTTGCCTGTACAGCCAGGCCTTTGGGAAGAGGAGATGTCTCGAGCAAATAAGGGATTCGGGGGTCGATATTCCGCAGGAAACCATCGATACTTATGCCGAGCCAGAGGAGCACTTCAAGACATAAGCGGCTCGCTTGGAGGTGAAGGAGAGCCCCGAAGACTTCTTGCGTCTTTCTCCCTTAGTGCTGGAGTCCCAGTTTCTGGTGGAGGATGTATGGAAGCAGATTAATCCGTATGAGTCAAATCTCCACTTGATCGACTCAGAGGCAGTGGATGCTCTCCAAACTCCTCGTGTTGAAAGAGTTCTTCAAGCCGAAGACCTTACTGGGGGTCTCGTCCTCTCGGTCGGATCTTCTAGTTGACGACCCGACCAATGATTGGTTCCCGAAGTCCGTGTCCTTCCGGAAGGGGTACCTCGTCCAGATCAAGCTACGAAGCCCACGATCGACCTAACCAACTCTCCTTCCAGAGCGCTCAAAGAAGCCAGGCTAGTGGGATCTAGCACCGAGAGTTCTGATGCTGAACCCAAAGCCGCCGATGGTCCGAAGTCCCTGATGGTCCCAGCGCAAGAAGGCTCCGTCGGAGTTGATCCATCGAACCGATCATTTGGTCGTGTTTCCGGTCCCGAGGAAGCTGAAGGAGGAGAGGATCTTCGCGTTGTCAATAAGTGAAGCATGTCGTTTGTTGTAACTTCTTTTTTTTTTTGCTTTGAAAATGTTTGCCCGGATGGGATTTGTTGTTTCCAGTAACCCGGGGTTTCATCCCTCTTATCTTTAAGGTTCTTGAGAAGACCCTCCTTTGTAAGGTTTGCCCGAGGTGTTAAGTTGTTATCAAGAATTTGGGGTTTGTCCCCTTTTGCTTTTATGTTAAGATTTCCCTTTGAATTTTCTTCAAGTAATTTTGCCTTAGGAATCTCAAGAATAATGAATTTTTTCTTCTGCCAATCAAATGCTCGTGAGTCCGATTAATCATACGAGATTTAAGGGAATAAGCAACATCAGGAATTTTATTGATAAGTTTTTACAAGGAGAATGTATTCAAACGCTACACAGTGAATGAGAGAAACTTGGTCGACCAACTCTTTGTTCTTCATCGTGATAAGGTCTGAAAATCTATTGATGAGCCGGTCAATGCAGGTTGCATCGGTGACGCGGATCTCTGTTTCCCTTTGCTCGAGATCTGATCAGGATTCGTGCAATTGATCGGGCGAGTACCTGTGCGCCGCTTGTTAGGTAAGGGGCTGGCATCGTTTGCTCGAGACAATCTCCGTAATATTTGTCTTGATAGATCAAACGGGATGAATGGCCGAGTCAATCTCCGTAATATTCGTTTTTTGTTTTTGTTGGGGCTGGACCCCGTAGAGGGGATGCCTACGTACCTCCGAAGAGGATCAAGCCTTTCGTAGTTCCTTGTGCCCGAGCAAAAGTGACGTATGTCATTTGCTCGGACGTGTAGAAGTGACCGTAGGGTGCATCTACTCGGTTTTTTTTTTTTTTTTTTTTTGTTTTTTTTTACGAGCAAACTGTGCCGTTAGTCATTTGCCCGGTAATGAAATATAGATTCGTTTTCACGAATGAAAACGACGAAGATGCATTGAGTTCCAAGCCTGTGGGACTGCTTCTCCGCGGGAAATCTCGAGTCGATAAACTCCTGGTTTGACGACTCGAGTGATTTTGTAGGGTCCTTTCCAGTTCGCCCCGAGCTTTCCAGCATTTATCTCCTTAGTCTTCTCGAAGACTTTTTGTAAGACTAAGTCACCGAGTTCGAGGGGTCGTGCTCGGACCTTCTTGTTGTAATAACTTTCGATCTGATTCTGGTAATTCTGGATCCGGAATAGGGCTTGATCTCGATTTTCTTCGAGCTCATCGAGGGCATCCAGCAGCATCTTGCGGTTAAGCTCGACGTACTGGGGCATCTTAGCTCGACGAAGACTGGTAACATTGACTTCCGCCGGAGCCATTGCCTCCATTCCGTAAGCAAGGGAAAAGGGGGTGGATTTGGTCGCGCCTCGGGGGGTTGTTCGGTGCGACCAGAGGACACCATCAAGCTCGTCGGCCCAATGTCTCTTCTTTAGATCGAGACGTTTCTTGATTCCATCGATAATAATCTTGTTCGAGGACTCGGCCTGTCCGTTCCCCTGGGGATATCTCGGCGTTGAGGTGCTTAATCGGATATCCCATTTGCTGCAGAAGTCTTTGAATCCTCCCGATATGAATTGAGAACCGTTGTCAGTCATGATCTCGTAAGGCAAACCGTGACGACAAATTATGTTTTTCCAAACAAAACCTCAGACTTCCTTCTCTGTGACTTGAGCGAAAGCTTCGGCTTCGATCCACTTGCTAAAATAATCGGTTAAGACTAGGACAAAGCGACGCTGGCGAGAGTTCGGTATTGGCCCGATGATGTCCATCCCCCATCTCATGAATGGGTACGGGGCCGCTGAGGTTCTCAGTAGCTCGGTGGGGCTATGGATGCTCGGAGCATGCCGTTGGCATTTTTCGCAATTCCGAGCATATGCTTCGCAATACAGTGTTCATTGTTGGCCAAAAGAATCCTACGCTTCGGATCTTTAGGGCAAGTGCTCGGCCCCCGGAGTGGTTTCCTCCTGCTCCTTCGTGGGTTTCTGCCATGACCAACCTCGTTTGCTCGCCATGAATACACTTAAGCAGAACCTTGCTGGCTGTTACTCGATGGAGTTCGTCTTCCATGATGACATAGTGCGCACTACGTCTCTTGAGGCGTCTCGTGGCCCATTTATCTGTCGGAACCGTTCCGTTTGCGAGATACTCAATGAACTGTGTTCTCCAGTCGCTGGCTGGTTGATCTTGATCGGTCATCTCGAGGTCGCCATTAGCCGCAAACTGGGACATTGTCTCGGAAACCGGAGTGACAAAGTCCGTTGCCTCCGCCGAGATGTCGATACTCGGCTTCTCAATCCAATGGATAAGGATAGTTCTTTTCACTTGGTCACGAAGTTTGCTTCCAAGTGCTGCCAAAGCGTCGGCGCATACGTTCTCTCCGCGAGGAACCTTCGTTAGCTCAAAGAATTCGAACTCCTTTGCCAGTGCTTGGACGACTCGAAGGTAGGCGTCCATCCTATCGTTCCGCGCATCGTACTCCCCGCTAAATTGACTTGCGACGAGTTGTGAGTCACAGTACGCGTTTAGTCGTTTGGCTTTGACCGCTTTTGCGAGGCAGAGTCCCGCGATGAGCGATTCGTATTCTGCTTCGTTGTTTGATGCCGGAAAACCAAAGCTGAACGATTGCCTGATGAGTTACCCTGTCGGGGACTGGAGTTGGACTCCTGCTCCTGAACCTTTGTTTGTCGAGGAACCATCGACGTGGAGAATCCAATTTGCATCTTGTACTTCAAGATCTTGGGCCAACTTAGGAGATAATTCCACAAGAAAATCCGCGAGGACCTGAGCTTTGGCGGCTGTTCGGCATTTGTAAGTGATGTCAAGCTCACCAAGCTCTATCGCCCATTTGGTTAGTCGGCCTGCTCTATTTGTGTTTTGTAACACGGTTCGTAACGGTTGGTTGGTGAGAACTTCCACTGAGTGAGACTGAAAGTAGGGACGGAGTTTCCTCGCTGATTCGACAACTGCTAAGGCCATCTTCTCGAGTGTTGGATACCGGGTTTCAGGTCTGGTCATCCGCCTGCTCATGTAGAATACTGGCCTTTGCTCTCCACGATCTTCCTTGATCAATACACTGCTGATTGTTGCGGACGATACCGCAATGTAGAGAGATAAGACATCGCCCACGTTGGGCTTGGCCAAGATCGGAGGTGTGGTCAAGTACTGTTTGAGCTGATTGAATTCTTCCTCGCACTTATCGTCCCAAAGGAATTTCTTGTTCCCTCGGAGAAGGTCGTAGAAAGGAAGACATATGTCGGTTGATCGGGAGATGAACCAGTTGAGTGCTGCAATCCTGCTGGTCAATCGCTGGACATCTCGGCAATTTCTCAGACTCGGGAGATCAAGAACTACTGAAATTTGCTTCGGGTTAGCTTCGATTCCTCTCTGTGTTACGATGTAACCGAGGAATTCTCCGGACGAAACGCCAAAAGTGCATTTGGCCGGATTCAACTTCATCTTGTATGCATTGAGGATATTGAAACATTCCTTCAAGTGAGCTAAGTGCTCGTTTGTTCGGAGCGACTTAACCAACATGTCGTAGATGTAGACCTCCATCGTCTTGCCAAGCTGATGTGCGAACATGCGGTTAACCAACCGTTGATACGGAGCTCCTGCGTTCTCTAGTCCGAAAGGCATTACTTTGTAGCAGTAAGTCCCTCGATCCGTGATGAACGAGGTCTTCTCTTGGTCCTCGGGGTGCATCATGATTTGGTTGTACCCCGAGAAAGCATACATAAAAGTAAGTATCTTATTTCCGGCGGTCGACTCGACGAGGCGATCGATGTTCGGCAATGGGTAGCTGTCTTTCGGCCAAGCCTTGTTGAGATCTGTGAAGTCGACACACATGCGCCATTTTCTGTTCTTTTTCTTTACGACAACCGGGTTAGCTAGCCATTCCGGGTATCTGACTTCGGTAATTGATCCTGCGTTGAGTAGGCGTTTGACTTCTTCGACGACCGCCTTTGATCTCTCTGGGCCCAACTTCCGCCTTTTCTGACGAATATGCTTGATGTTGGGATCTACATTCAATTCGTGGGTTTTGATCGAGGGATTGATTCCTTGCATGTCGGACATTGACCATGCGGAGGTTGATAAGTTCTGCTTCAGAAAATCAATAATCTTGAGCTTCATTTCATCGCAGAGATACCCACCGACTCGGAGAACTTTGCTCGAATCCGAGTTGTCGACCGGAACTTCGAGCACTTCTTCCTTCTGAGGGCACACCTTGCTTATAGGAGGTGACACTGAGTTTACGAGAGATTGTGAGTGCTGGAGCTTGACGGTTGCAATAAGGAGGTCTCGGGCTGCACGTTGGTCTCCTCTTATTGACTTGATGGTTCCGTCAATACCCGGGAACTTGACACATTGATGATATGTGGATGCGATTGCTCGCATTGAGTGTAGCCACGGGGTCCCGAGAATCACGTGATAAGGAGTCTTGGTGCTGACTACTGAGAACTTGACCACTCTAGTCACTCCCTCCGCTTGGACCGATAGACGGATGGTCCCGAGGGTTACCTCGGAGGAACCGTTGAAGCCTGTGAGCGTTCTTGATGATGGTTTCACGTCCTTTAGATCGATTCCCATCTTCATTAGAGTCTCTTGAAAAATGATATCCACCGAACTACCGGTATCGATAAGTACCTTAGTAACGTCGTACTTATCGATTGCCACAACGACGAGGAGTGGATCGTTGTGAGGTAAGCTTACTCCGAATAAATCATCCGGGGAGAAAGAGATCTTGGGATCGTTGGGAGGTTTCTGTGGCCAGCGCTGAGACGTTTCTGCTTGTCGGCGATGACCTTTCACAGACCGCACCGAGTCTCCGCAGGGCGGTGATCCTCCCATGATTATGTTAATTCTTGGTCTTGTGCTGGACTGCTTCTTGAGGAGAACGTCTCAGAGATCTTTGATTTCTTCCGATTGGTCGGCTTTTTTACGGTTCAGCTCCGCACGTAAGTCGCCTACTCTGGCGTTTAATCGCTCTCGCAGATCAGAAACGGGAGCTTCGTCGGGGGACGCGTGCTTCAATCTTTTAGCGTCAAGCTTCGACCTGAGATCGGAAGCACCAGGGGGTTTTCCGATCTCTGGAGTTGCCTTTCTCTTAAGGAGTTCTCGCAAGTCCGACGACTCAAGGGCTTCTTCGGCGTCGCGCTCGTCGTCTGATGATGACTCAGGTTGGGCACGGATGACTTCGATTTGCTGCCTAACTGCGGGTTTGTCTTCGTCCGCCAAGACGTCGTCATCATCGTCTCCCTGAGGTGCTTGCTCGGGATCCTTTGGTTTCAGGTTATCCTGCTTGGACTTTCCTTGGTTCTTTCGTTGATTTTTCCTGTCTTTGTTCCTGCTCCATCTGCTCTCGCTCTTTAGCTTCGGAGAGGGGATCTTGAGTTCACCGCTCTCGATTGAGGAGAGGAACTGGGCAAAGAGTGTGTTGCATTCCGAGGTATCGTGACCTTTAACTCCGTGGAGTTTGCACGATTTAGTGAGGCCTGGGGGAGTCCGAGATGATCCAGCTACAGAATCGACTTGAGCTGTTGTGGTGGCATCCGTTGCTCGGGGCGATTCATCCGGGGAATCCGTTTCTCGGTGAAAGGTATTCCACTTTTTTCCATTCTCGTCCACCACGTAAAAGAGGCTGTTCTTCTGGTGGTGTTTGTTTGAGGCAGCATGCTGACAAGGCTCGACGTGAGTGTTGGCGGCGTTCTTAATCGCCGACTGCTTCACAGCATTATGCTTGTTCAGAATGGCCTTAGTGTCTTCTTCCATGCGGATGAAGTTATGGGACCGAGCAATGGCATCTTGCAAGGACAGAGTAGGGCTCCGGTAGAGGTCTTCTCGGAACTTGCATTCTACCTGGAGAGTATTCATCAATGCATCGATAGCGATGTTATCGGGGATGCTGATTCTCGATACGATTGATTTGAAACGCTCCATGTAGTCGCGGAGGCTTTGATCCTTCGTCTGTTTCAAGTTCCAGAGACTTGAAGATGTGGCCTCGCGCTTAGTAAACATAATGTATGTCTTGAGAAAAGCCGACGAAAGCTCCTTGAAGCTGCTGATCGAATCCTCTTCGAGTCCGGAGAACCATGTTAGGGCCTGCTCGTTTAGTGTTTCGACAAAGAGTTGGCAGTAACCAGCTTCCTTTTCTTCTGGGGAGAGACGAGCTCTCGCCATGGCGATGTTGAAAGCCGTCAAGTGTTCGACTGGGTCTCCGCCTGGCTTGTATTCGGACAGGCGCAGCTTATCCATCTTCTTGAGCTTGACTCTAGTTAACTCCTTGGTGAAAGGAGTCCGCGAAGTCGAAGCGATGACGCTGTCTATTTCGGGGGCTGCGCTGGTCGCCTGATGAATCCTTGAGCTCATTTGTTGAAGGTTCAACTTCAGCTCAGCGATCTCTCGGATGGTCGCTTGGTCGGAAGCGGCCGGAGAAGTGTCGGCTGCTAGGGTTCTGACTTGCTCGACTTCGTTTGTTGCTATACCATCCGCCGGAGTAGGAGGGTTTGTATCAAAGAGCTATCGTCAGAACGGCAGACCGCTGGTAGGCGGTGCGCTGAGGGCAGCAACGATAGCGGTGAGCCGTTCATTCGTTGCTTTCTGGATCTCTTCCTGATGAGCGAGTCTGGCCATGACCGAGCTCATGAAATCCGACGAGAGAAGGGGAGGAGGCGGAGGAGGCGTGAGTTCCGGCTCCTCTCCTGAGGAACCAGGGTTCGCACTTGTGGACGTCATTCCGAACTAGAAACACTGAATCGGTTCGCCCCACGGTGGGCGCCAATTGTTTAGGGTGAGTTTGGTCTCAGGAAAAGTAAACAATACTGAAAATGGGTTGAACAGAGGTATTTATTAGATTTCGGAGTGAGGTTACAAAGGTGGAGAAGTAAGGAAACAAGCCGGAGCTCGGAGAGCTTTTAACCGGAAAAGTACAATTAGCGAAGAGATGAATGTACGGACAAAAACCCTAATCTCGCCGCTAAGTCTGTGTGTCTTAGTTTTTCTCTCCCTTCTCCTTTGCTTTCCCCTCTCCTTTTATACTCCCTGCTCGGGTGACCTGACCTAATCTCCCTCACCCGACGATTGGGCCTTGTCGGCTGCCGGGCTTGATTTCTCATCACGGGCTGCTCCTCGAGCTGCTGAGCTGATCAGTTGTCGAGCGTTCTTTGCTCGGCTGAAAGTAGTCAGCAGTCAAGCCATGAGCGCGGAATTGCGGCTTCTCGGCTGGGAGCCGATCTGTTAACTCGGTTGGGCTTTTGTTCGATGGGCTTTGAGGATGGGTACAATCCATCCCCAACAGTACCCTTTCAATTTGGTCGTCGGCAGATTTAGTTTTCAAAATATAAATCTATCGACCCACAAGTCTATTTTAAATATCTGTTTAGAAAAATAAATCTACCATTACAGTGGTTCCAGACTTTCTTAGAATCGTCAGATTTATTTATTGACACGACAGAGTTAATTGTCCGATTTGAACAGAAAATAGATTTTTATGAAAACGTTTGTCGAACGAAGTGGCAGATTTGTTATAAATGATAGACTTTTGTGGTCAATTTATTTTCTTGTGAACCGACTTATCTTCTTATGTTTGACTTATTTTCTTATGTTCGACTTATTTTCTTATGGTAGATTTATATAACCAACTTAAAATGGTTGATAGTCTTTTCTTTTTATGTGGTGGCAGACTTGTTAATTTATGTTGTGGCAGATTTGTTGACAGAAATATGGGTTTAGGTTAACCAAACCTAATTTTGATTTTGATCTGGTTTACTCTAATTTCGCCTATGGTTTACTTTTAGGTTAATTAAGATCTGAATTAGGGAAATTTTGATAACAGTCGTCATCTCTTTCATCTCTCTTTTCTTCCTTATCAAGTTGTCCCTTTTCATGGTGGCTTAATCACTTGTTTCAATCCTTATTGCTTAGAGACACATGGATCATATCATTCTCGTCTGTGGAAAGTGGAAATTTGAAAGAAAAAAGTGGTTATTTGAAGTGGACAATGATCAAGGTAGTCAATTACTTGCAGCTAACGAGGAAACTAGATATGATGATTTTGTGAAAACCATATACGAGGATCATAAAGTTGATTTCGCAGAATATGAGTTGGAGCTGTCGTACCTTTTGCCAAAACGGAATATGTCTGAAGAATACCTCGACACACCTCCTGTGAAAATAAGAAACGATAGGTAGTTTTATTGATTTTTGTGTCTTCACAAAATCGAAAACGTTAGATTGTGTGTAGAGTTTAAAGTGAAAAAACGAAGTTGAAGAAGCTAGCGAAAAACCAGAAGAAACCCTGCAAAAAGATGACCCGTTGTTAGCAGAAGATGAAGATACTGATGAAGATATTAATCGATTTGATTACTGCGACGATTCTGATGAAGCAACGTCTGATGACCAAAACTATATGTCATATGGGTTTCCGCCAGACCGAGTAGACGAGGTTCAGGGATCTCCTACAAAGATTGATCACGCCACAGTCCCAAAGACACAAAAAGGAGATTGTACTCATAGTAGGTTTGACTTAAGCTCTATCAAAATTGAAGTGCGGCAGAGTTTTGATTCAAATGATGCATTGGCGACATGTCTGGAGATTTTTTCAGTTGTCCACAATTTCGATTTTGATGTGCATAAATCTACCCGTACGCTATGGTTTGTAAAATGTTGGATAAAAGGATGTACTTGGAATCTTAGAGCTACACCAGTAGGTGAATCGTCAAAGTTCACAATCCGGGTATATGTAGATGAACATTCATGCTCTGTAACAGAGCGTTTGTCTCGTTCTCGACAAGCTACTCCTGAAATTCTTGGCTTCTAATACAAAGACTATATTGGTGGGGTTGATCTAACTATTCTGCCACGCCATGTTTCTAGTGCTATGAACATGAGCTTCAGAATCAAGGTTAGTTGATTACAATTTTTACATCGCAACTACTATCTTATTTGACCTTACTTTTTTTTTAACTTGGTAAATATTTATTGTATATCACAGATGGATTATTGGAAAGCTCATCGTACACTTATAGTTGCTAGAGATCTTGTAATGGGTTCATCGGAGAGTGGATACGAGGAATTACCTTCTTACCTGCACAAGATTAGAATTGCAAATCCTGGGACTTTAGCTCGACTGGAACTTGATGCGGAGAATAGATTTAAGTACTTATTCCTTGCATTCAACGCTAGCATTACTGGTTTCCCATTTATGAGGAAGGTTGTGGTGGTTGATGGTACTTTCTTGCAAGGAAAATATAAAGGAACGCTTCTCATTGCAACATCACATGATGGTAATTTTCAAATATTTCCAATAGCATTTGCTGTGGTTGACACAGAGAATGATGAATCATGGACATAGTTCTTTCGTCAACTCAGAAGTGTGATACCTGATGACGAAGGATTGGCGTTAATTTCAGACAGGCACATGTCAATAAGGAAGGCAATTTCAGTGGTCTATCCACTGGCTAGCACGGGAATTTGCACATACCACTTTATATAAAAACATTTTGTTACGGTACAGAGACCGTGATCTATTTGGGTTGGTCAAAAAAGCTGCGTACTCTTTTAGGTTAGCTGACTTTGAAGCGACCTTTGAGACGATTAAATGGTTAAATTCAGATTTACATACATATTTGGAACGTGATGATGTGCGTAAGTGGGCTCGAGCTCATTTTAAAGGTGATAGATATAACATCCTTACAAATAACATAGCTGAATCCATAAACAGAGCTTTGTTAGATGTGAGAAGCTTGCCAATTGTTCGCCTTTTAGAGTCTATCCGATTAATGATGACACGTTGGTTTGCAACAAGAAAACATGATGCTGACTTGATGAAAACTTCTCTTACTCGTGGCGTGGAGAAGTTGTTGGAGGTAACATGGTGGCTATCATTTGCTTATCACTCAAATGTGTACGAATACTATCATAGACATGTATTACCTCCTTAGGCAGATCGATGTGTAGAGCAACCCAGTGGTCTCCGTTAACATGTTGGCAGAGGAAAAGATCGTCGACATCTACAACCCACTTCTTACCCATGACAAAATCAGCCAGGTGTTCTCCATTAAAAGCCTTGCTGTAAAATTCGGACAACTCATTTGTGTTCTTCTCCCACTTCTTGTAGTCGTTCACCCATGAGTTCACAAACCAGCAAGACAGAAAAGCAATTCGAGAAGAGGAATACGGAGATTGTTCTTGCATGGAGCGTCTGTAAAACATAAGCATTGCGGCTGCAATGTGCTAAGACATGAAACATTTCACAGTCAGCAACCAGCCGTAGTTTATTTTGTTTTTTGTCATGAAAATTAAGGAATTAAACTTACAGAGTCATGCAACCATCCGTAGTTTTTTGTTGGCCAAGAATCTCTCAGTATCATTAGCTTCAAGAAAAATCCTGCGCTTTCGTCTCTAGAACCAGGCTCCTTTGCTTCCCTACAAAGAAGAAAAATAAATTATAAGACTATCTAAATAAGAAGGTAGAATGTACGAGAGGGAACTTACATATCAGACTTGATGAAGTCTAAAACTTTGTGGAGTTTCTATGCCTCCACCTTAGCTAATGGGTCATAAGGTTGCTTCGAGACTTTCTCACCAGTTATGATACGTCTCACTGTTGAATTTCCAACATACGGCCAAACTTGAGTCTTTGTCAACTGAGGCTTTCGTCTGCATGTAGGCTCCTCCAAAGTTGAAGCAAGTCTTTCCAACACCGTCCTACAATTTATTCTCTTCTCCCACTGTAGATGATTTTCCCAGCCTTCTGTCGATATAGATTCATCATGTAGTTCTGGGATTTCAAACCCCTTCTCTTGCTTAACTCTTCTTAGTGGAATTTCAGATTTCTTTTCAGTCTTTTTCACCTCCTTGTTCGTAAGATCCTCCTTTTCCATCGTCTTCTTATCTTTTTTTTCCTTCTTGACAACACAAGCAATAGGCAATCCATATTGTGAATTGATCTTGTTCTGAACAATCCATGACTGAGGAATGAATAGATAATGAGAATTAGTAAAAAATAATTTTTTAAAAAAACAGAGAAGAAATGATAAAGAATTGTACCAAGTCGTTGCTACAAGCATCATCTTCCTCATACGCCTCCGAACTGGTGACATCCGGAGCATTCTTGACATCAGCCTTGTTTTTTAAATAGTTTATTTCTTCCTCCAGTTTTCAAGCTGCTTCCGCAAGTCAGTCTCAAATACTCTCACTCTAGCTTCCACCTTAGCGTCAATGGTAGCCTCTAATGCTTTACTAACCTCGTCACCTACACTAACATCGATGCCTTCTATTTTTGCAGTGAGAATTTTAATCGACTCAACCAACCAAAGTATGGCAACGTTATGAGCTGCAACCTTCATTATCCATAGACAAAACAGAACCATGTCAGTAACAAAACTAAAACGATTTTTATATCACTAACTACATGAACAATTTGTACATACCATATCAGATGCTTCTCCTACATCAGCAGGTTCTTTGTCTTTTTTCGCTTACTAGAAGGGCTAACATTTGGAACAACAGATGCGGCAACACCATATTTTCTCTTCTCGCATTTGGTAGCTGGCATTGCATCCCAAAACTTCTCATTTAGCTGACCATTGAGGATGTCTTTAATCATATTGTCTAGATCAGTGTAGATATTATCATTGTTCCACTTCGGATATATATCCTCCACTGGCTTCATAATCATGTGTCACACGAATCTAAAAAGTAATAAACAAGCTTAGTAAGACAAATATTTTTTTTCTGAATAGATACTACTTCTCTACATACCTTCTGATGCTCTCTCTTTTCTTGAGCACAAAAATCTGAGAAGTTGATACGCGTACGAGATTCATGCCATGAAAGGAGAGGAACATCTGCTCCCTCTATACGATTCCCATATATTTCTCCTACACCAATAACAGACTCATAAATCCATATTAAGAGTACATGAACACAGCCGTGAAGTGTGTAACTCTTCTTTCCTTCATATGTGAGTACTTTAATGGACTCAACAAGGCTGCAAAATCCAACACGCCCCCATGGATATCTCTGGAAAGCTGCAGTGTCCATCATCCTTTTAGCACAATGCAACGGAATCCTGCTGTTGCTTGAAATGCCAAATATGCCAATGGATAGCAGACACAACAAACCAATCATTACTCGTTTCTCTAGAGGCCAGTTTCTGCAAACCGGAAACAGAGCTTGTAACTCTTTCAATGTAGGTCCATCTGATGTCGGAACCTTCAGCTCCAGACAAAAATCTTGATGATCCACATCCCAAACCTCATACTTGTCGAAAGGATCACAATTTAGACCCATAATCTCTCCAAACTCATACAAAGAGAACTGCAGTGGCATACATTCTATCAAAAACCAAATCTCATGACTGCTCTCGATTGCCAACTGATTGGCAAGGAAATAGTGAACAACTTTCGCAGACCAAATATAATCCAGCTCTTTCAGCTTTACAATGACTCCTATAGCTGATTCTCTCAACTCAGACCAAACATCTTCCCCAAGATTTTCTTTCACCATTTGAATGTTGGACAACAAACAACTATGGTTCATGCTCCTATTCTGAATTGGGTTTTTTCCAGCCTCATACAGACGAGGAGGATACTTTCTCATACCCGAAGAATGAGCCATACCTGAAAAATAAATCACAAACTTTCTTACTAGGTGCATAATCAAAGTTATGAAAAGTGCATAAACAAAGTTAAATAATCAAGTCAAGTTATGAATAATCAAGAGTGGTAGTTAATTTCACGATTTAAAAAAAAAATGTAAGTACTCTTGGTATATTCAACTGAATTTTCTTCAGGTGGTAAAGGAATTAGGAATTAGAGTACACAAATTTTCACAATCAACACGATTTAACAAACAATCTGTCATAACAAAACTTTAAATTTGATAACAAAAAAAAAAGTCTTTAGATTTCAACGTGAAAGAAATGTTGAAATTGGGATTTAGGGTTTTCGAAATTAAACATCTCAATCACACAATATATGTTAGAAAGTGCAATAGCTAATTGGAATTAGATAGATTTAGAACTTATAGAGAAATTGGGATTTTAGGGTTACAGAAAAGAAGAACGATGGTGACACGAGGAGGAGGTGTTGGAATCGACAGCGGCTGTGACGGAGTAGATGTTCTCGGAGTGTGACAGGAACCAAAACAGAGTGTGGTGACCCGAGGAGGAGGTGTCGGAATCAGGATTACAGACAAGAAGAACGATGGTGACCCAAGGAGGAGAAGTCGGAATCGATGGAGGCTGTGACGGAGGAGCTATTTTCGGAGTGTGACAGAGGCGACGGCGAGTCTTGAACAGAATCGATGGAGGCTCCACCTCATCGTTGTGAGAGAGGCGTGAGAGAGAGACCGAGAAAAAGTTTGTAACTTATTTTTTTTTTTCCGATGTATTCTCTTTAACTTTTTTTTTTAGTTTATTTTTGTGGCAATTTGGTAGTTATTCAAATTAGAGATTGGATTTTGGTAAATTTGCTTACATCTCATTTTAGTTGAGTAATAAAAATTTTATATGAGTCATTCTAGTCATTTTTAGATTAATTAGAGTCATTTCAAGTAATTTCTCTTTTCATTATAATGTCAAAGGTTGCATCTTTTCCTTTTTTAAATTTATAGTTTTAATATTAATACATTAATTTTAGATATGAAACAATTGAAAATATTTATGAAATATTAATAAATATATATGACCAAAGTAAAAGTGAAATAGATAACTTTTCATCTCAAAAGCTAATAAATACAATTGTCATTTAAACAATTTAAAAGATGCAACTTTCATGTATAAAACTTAAGAAATTTAAATTTTCATATTAATACACTTATTTTAGATATAAAACAATTGAAAATATTTATGAAATATTAATAAATAGATATGAGTAAAATAAAAACGAAAATACATATTTTCATATAAAAATTTAAGAGATGCAACTACAAAAGGTATTTATAGATTCTCAATTTTTTTTGGGCTTTTTTCAAAAGTGACTCAAAACTTGAACTCAATTGCAAAACCAACCCATGGTTTTTTTGAAATTTTCACTTTCCTTTTTCACCCTAGAAGTTCGGATAATTCACGAAAATGCCATTACTTTTTTTTTTTGAAAATGATTGTATTACTATATCATCCTCATCTTCATCAAGTATTTACAATATTGTCATTGGCTTCAATACACCAACCACCATGAACAACCAATTTGAAGCTTTTAATGCTTCTAAAATCAACATCTACATCTTTATATACTTATTTCTTACACACACAAACTATTTTCTTTCACTTTCTCTCTTATTACTTCCCAAAATCCCAACTTTTTGATTTTAAAATTTATAAACTTATTAATCTTACTAAAATTCATGATTCTTGGTCAAGAACAAGTATGTAACTTTCACTAATAAATGATATGTACTTGGAGAAGTTAAACATGAATCTCACCAAATTTAAGAAGAATTTTTATTTTTTCAGATCTGGTTCGTGGAGAAGACTAAACTGGAAGTCTTCTCCACCGAGAAGACTTACAGGGAAGTCTTCTAGGAAGTCTTCTAGCAGAAGACTTCCCTGTAAGTCTTCTAGCTTTATTTTTTTGTGATTTTGGTCTTCTGTCGGAAGTCTTCTGTCGAGAAGACTTCCTGGAAGTCTTCCACAGAAAGTCAAATTTCTGACACAATTTGGTCAATTGCAAAACTAACCTATTTTTCGAGAAGACTTACATGGAAGTCTTCTCATTTTTCTCGAGAAGACTTACATGGAAGTCTTCTCTGGAAATCTTCTTTTCTAAATTTACAATTGCAAAAATGACCTTTCCGGAAGACTTCCGTGGAAGTCTTCTAAGGAAGACTTACATGAAAGTCTTCTAGTACATTATATGCTAGAAGACTTCCATAAAGTCTTCTATTACATTATATGCTAGAAGACTTTCCAAAAACTTATAGAAAATTTTTAAATTTTTTTAAAAATTTCTTCCGAAAATTCTCAGAAAACTTCAAGTGAAAGTTTATATTTTGTGAATTTGATTAAGTTTTCTTAAAATTCTTTTTCTTTTCATCTTAGTAAATTTAACTAAGTTTAAGTGTTAGATAATGTTGTAGACATGAACATATTTACCAAAAGACTTTCTGGGAAGACAGAAGACTTTCTGGGAAAACAGAAGACTTTCCTGAAAGTCTTCTACCCCTTGAATTTACTATTCGCCCAGAAGACTTACATGTAAGTCTTCTGGCGTAATATCTTTTAGTAGACTTAAGTCTTCTAATACCTTAAACTAAATAACAAACTAAATATCAATAAACACTTAACTAAACTTAAAATCAACTCTAAAACTATTTAATATACACAAAACTAAACAAATATATGTAAAAAATGATTTTTCAAAAAAATTGGTTAGGCTTCCAAAATCTAACCCTAAAGATACATACAATACTATGACATATGTTTCAAAACCCTAGACCAAAGAATATCAAAAAATGATACATTCACTTATCTATGTTGAGAACAATTCAATTTTACTAGATTTTAATTTATATCATTTACAAATGTTTGTTATTACATGATTTAGATTTTTCCTCCATAAAAATATTTTTTATATAATTTATAAATTATTTTTTAAATTTACTAAGCAAGAAGACTTACATGTAAGTCTTCTTAGAAGACTTACAAAATCACAGAAGACTTAAAAAGACGGAAGACTTAAATAGGCTATAAAGGTAAAAGCGCATATAGTTTTTTTTTTTGGTCATAAGGGGGCTGTTGTAATTTCACTACACTTTTAGGTTACTTTTGCATTTGATTGATGTTTGGGTACACTTTTGCATTTGAATCCAAGTTTTAGGTTGGTTTTGGCAATTTTCCCATTTTTTTTCAAAAGTCACATCTTTTCATTTAAAAGATGGTTATTTTAAAATAATACATATACATGAATAGTCACAACTTTCCAATTAAAAAAAATTATAGATTTTCAATTTTGTTTTTATAATCAATTTTATTTATAAATACTCACATCTCTTAACGGTAATAAAAATACACAACTATTAACAAAAACTTGTATATATATATATATATATATATATATATAATTAATAGTATCAGATTTTTTATACAATAAAATGAAAAAACATCTTATAAATACTGAAAAGACACAACTATTAACAAAAACTAAAATTTCTATAAAAGACCACAACCTTTTGATTTACAATATAAATGAAAAGACAAATCTTATAAATACTATAAAGACACAACTATTAACAAAAAAACTAAAAAAAATTGTAAGACAAAACAACTTTTAACATTAAATGAATTCACAACTGTTGGAATTAAATGGGATTGCTATTATTAATAGATACCAGCGGATATCATATACCTAACATAAATACGCAGAAAAGAAGTATAACACTGTTTTTGTTTCATTTTCTCTCACAAATTTTATTTATTCTTTTGTGAAATACAACCGTATAAGTCCTAAATAAAAAGAAATAAAAATAATTTTAATACTATAAGGAATATAATAAATCAATTAATTGATGAAAACTATAAACAATATGATAAATCAATGACCGAAATCCAGGTTTGAAAAAAAAAATCATGGTTTGAAAACATAAATATATAAGGGAAAATTAATAAAATTGGCCAATGTTGGAAGTAAGCTTGAAGATAATTTGGATTCCAAGTATTCCTAATCCTATTTGAATTGAGTTTATGAAATAAACTTAGTTTAGGAGTTATCTAACTAAGTTAAGAGAGTTTTAGGAAAATCATATATCTATATAACGAGATGCATCTTTGTTGCATAACTTAAGAGTTTACATAGATCATTTTCAGAGCTTGAGTTTTTGAGATATTTTTCTTAAGCTAATAATAAGAGTTGAGTATTCTTATTGATCTTGTTGAATTAATACGTTAGAGATTAAAACAATATTTGGTATCAGAGCCAAACCATGGGAGAGATAACAACTTCAAGTTTGATGGCGAAAGTAAAGGAAGGAGGTTCATCCTCTATTAATTGTCCGATACTCACTTCAACCAACTACACTGTCTGGGCCATCCAGATGAAAATTCTTCTCAAAGTACACAAGGCATGAGAAGTTATTGAAAAGGATTCAGACGAGATGGACAAAAACGACATGGCCATCGCTCTGATTTTTTAATCAATACCCGAAGCACTTATAATACAGGTGGGCAAGCTAGACAGCGCGAGGAAGGTGTGGGAAGCTATCAAATCACACCATATGGGAGCCGACAGTTATCAAGGTAGAAAACATGACCCGTGTTGCTACGTCCATCGTCTTCATCAATGTTGTGACTGTTATCACTGTACCCTACCAGCTCTGTTTTCCCAGTCCTTTTGAATACGAGGCCATACCTGAGTGTTCCCTTCAGGTACCTTAGTATATGTTTTAACGCAGCAGCATTTGATCTCTTCGGTTTGTGCATATAGCGACTTAGTATTCCCACACAAAAGAAGAGATCAGGCTGTGTGTGTAGTAAATACCTAAGGCACCCGATCATTCTTGTATAGTCTCTTTCATAAACATCTTCCTCATCGAGTGCTTTGGATAGTTTAAGTCCAAAATCCATTGGTATTTGCACGGCATTGCAGTCTTGCATTGCGGCTTCATCTAAGATTCTTATCGCATATCTTTCTTGCTTGAGTGTAATACCTTCTTCCCCTTGAATTACCTCAATCCCTAGGTAGTATGTTAACTTCCCTAGATCACTCATTTCAAATTGCTCAGCCATGTTTGCCTTGAATTCTAGTATATGTCGAGTGCATGATCCTGTGACTAAAAGATTGTCTACATACACAAAATTAATTGATGAAAACTATAGAGAATATGATAAATCAATTAATTGATGAAAACTATAGAGAATATGATAAATCAATGACCAAAATCCGGGTTTGAAAAAATAAACCATGGTTTTAAAACATAAATATACAATGGAAATTGGTAAAATTGGCCATATTAAAAAAAGATTTGTCCATATATACTTTTGTATTAGTTTGTTAATATTGGACATAATTTCCTTAATACTAATGAAAATAATCGTCAAAAATTTATGTAACTTAGAAAAACATATCAAAATTCTTTAAACTCATGTGAATATTTAAAATGTTTAACTATACAAAAAAAAATAAATAAAAAAAATTAGTCAAAAATATGATTATCCAATTTATTCAATATATAACATGAAAGCCATTAAAAAGAGTGTTACTACTAATATGGATAACAAAAGGTTGAATTAGTACTATTGTCTTTGATGCTTTTAGAGCATCTCTAACAAGGAATTTTATTTTGAATGATGGACCTACTTACAATAAAGGGATAAAGAGGTGGTTCTCCAATGCTGGCTTTTAAAAAATTCTAAAAACTTTACATTTTCTATTTTAGTATTTAATATTGTTAATAATTAACTATAATCACTAAAAATTTATAAAGAAGCAAGAAACATATATCTTAAATAGATAATCAATAAACATGCTCTCGAAAATAAATAATAACATAAAATTATTTATAATAATAATAATAAAACTTAAAAATTATAGATAATAAAAATACATACAATCCAAATAACAAAGATAATATATAAATACAAAACTAATCAATAAGATTATTTCTGAATGTCCTCATATATGATTAATCAAAGCAATTATAAGTGATAAGTGAGGTTCTTTGTCTTTTATTTGAAGATTACATGCTAAAAATATTAAAACCACATATCTTCATTTAGTGTCATTTTAACATTTGTTGGTGGTGCTGGTCTTGCATCTCTAATCGGTGCATCGACACCAAATTTGTATGCACAATATTTTGGTTATCTTGGTGGTTCGGAATCAAATTTACCTGAATATTAGTATTGTAATTTATATTAATATGTGTAATTTTCTTACCTTATTATGTAACATGTACTTGATGTAAGATATTATGCTTGTATTATAGTTTCTCATTTGTGTAAAATTTCCTAAATGTTATATTATTTTTTAAGCAATAATATGTTTATATTGTATTTTTATTAATATAACTTTCTTTTGTGTATAATTATTCTAATTATTTTATTAATGTCTGAAATTAACTTTATAAAACTAAATATTATAATAGTTATTTGCTAATATAACAATTATACAAAAAAAACAAAAAATGTTATACACATAATCATTAAAATTATATAAATAGAAAGACTAAAGTGAAAACTGAATAATGTTTAAAGGGTCTGAATAGTGATGTTTTAAATTTGAAGATGTGTTATTCACCACTTAAAAAAATAAAAAGATAAAGAGTTGTTGGAGATGCTCTTATGTTCGTCAGATTTTCTTTATCTCTGCAGACTGCAGTGTTCACTAAATATATATATTCCTTCTTCATCCTTTTGGTTACACAGATGTCGATTCCGATCGGAATCATAGTAGCCAACTTGACTCTTTGGGTCTTGTTAAAGGATCTGAGAGTGAAGATGACGATGACTATGATAATGGCGTTGGGGTGGATCTGACGATGATAATGGTTTTCGTGTAAGGCAGAAGGTGGTAACCGGAGATCCTGAGGAACAAGTGGGCTTTAATCAAGAGCTCAAGGCTTTACTTCATGCAAGTGCATATTTGACCTTTTAAGATTGATAAGTTGAACATGTTTAATTTTTTTTTTTTGTGGGTGGTGCAGGAGAGCATTGAGCAAAGGAAGGTAGAGTTACGTGGTAGACCGGCACTGAACATCTCGATACCGATGAGTGTTCTCGAAGGATCTGGAAAAGACCACCATCATTTTGGGCGGGTGAACGGTGAGGAAGTGTTGGATGAAGAGATTGGAGAGCCAAGAGAAGTTCAAGTGGAGGTCCTAGTGAAGAGAGGAAACAAACAGCAAACGAAACAAATGCTGATACTGAGTGATTGCTCGCTAGTGCAGAGAACAAAACGGAAAGAAGCTGTGAATTTGTAAGAGAAATAAGATATAAAGAGGTTAGTACTCGAGTACAATGAGAGAGACGAATAGGAAGCTAATGGGTTAGGGACACAAGTAGTGAATTCGGCACCTGGAGAAGGCAGAGGAACGGGTCTTGGTTACACAAGTGAAGGAAGTGGAAAGAGCGGTGGATCTCGTCACCGGTTTGTTTACCATCAAGTAGGTGGTGGTTCGTATCATGTTCGAAGAAAGTAAGTTAAGGTCCATTGAATTGCTATGGTGGTATATGTATGGGAAGTTTGGATCAGCTGTGTGTCTGTGTGACCTCTCTTGGCCACCTTGTTTGATCCAACTCTTTTTGACTTGGGATCTTGGAAATGTGAAAGCTTTTGAGACATAACTTTTAGTATGTATCTTTTAGCAACCACTTTGGCATCATTTGGTATTAATGATTAATTGATTAAGTAAATATCAAAGTTCTTAGAGTGTAACAAAAATGTAAGTAAAACACAATTTAGAGGTGTTCCAAGAAAGCGCTAGGGGATAAGTAGACTGTGTCTAACAAGATTCATATACAAGTTGACGACAGAACCATTCTACTAAGCAGTATACTTTTTCAACGAATTATTAAAAATATAAAATAGAACTAATCAATGTGAACGTTTCTTGAATATTTTGTTACATTTTCTAGTGATTTCTTAGTGAGATTAGCAATCACAAGATCACACAACATCATCAAAAGCAACAATTCTTACCAAACATATTTGATTAAGCAAACTTAAAAATGTAAAAACAAAATCGAATATAAGGGCATCTACAATCCTTCTTTGCTTAGATTAACGCAAAAACCATTGTTTTTTGAGATATTTGTAAAAATGGAACAAAAAACAACTACATTGTCTCTATGCCATAAAGAGAACATATTGACCGTATGATATAAATATTTATTTAAACCTAATTAAACCTCTATCCTAAATCTAATTTTGTTTTTTTATTAATACAATAATTAGAAAAAATTCTTAACTGAAAAATATTAAATTGTAAAAGAATATTCATTTACCTCCAAATCAAAAAACGATGAACCCTAATCTCATTATTTCACCGCCAGTTAGTCTCGACATTCTTTCACAGGAAAATACGCCAGCGAGGGTTGCTTCTTCCAGAACATTAGTGAGAGTCAGATCCGTACCTCAGATCCAGAGGAGGCATATCTCTTCTTTCTTGTCACAAGTTGCGTGGCAAAGTAAGAATCTTTCCTAATTGATTCACTTTAAATTTTGGTTCTTTAAACTATCTTCATTAAAAGCTTAGTGCCTGTGTTTGATTAAGGTATCCATTATCTACGCACTAGTCTTGTGTTCGGTAAAAACCTTAGTGCATGTGTTTGATTAACGCATCCATTATCTACGCAATATTCCTCTCTTTAGAATGGTTTAGTAGTTTGCATAATCAATGTTACTAATACTGTTAAAAACGGTGGTGTAAACTTACATGACGACGCTTGGTTTTTGGGCTGGTCATAGAAACTCCAAGGTACGTGTAATACTTGCCTGTGTGTGGGAAAACGACACTGAGTTCGATATTTCAAACAACAGAATAAACAGGGCTATGGGCATTTGGTATATCAGAACCCTACATGAAAACATGCTAATTTCTACGGAGAATTTCATCATAACTCCGTCGAAATAAGTTATTCCTGAGAAATTTTCGACTAAAAAAATCGTCAGTTTAATTTCGTCGGAATTTTTTTTTGTCAGAATTTTGTCTGACTATTTGACAAATTTCCGACAAAAATATTTCGTCGGAAATTTCTGACGGAAATATTTTGTCTCAAATTTCCGACGACTAATTTCTGTCGAAAATTTCTGACAGAATATGATAGTCGGGAATTTCTGACGGACAATTGTCGTCGAAAATTTGAAAATTATTTTCAAAAAAAAATAAAATATTTTTAATTTTCATAAATAGTTTAAATATTTAGAATAGAAAAATTTTAGCATAAATTAAATTTAGAAATGTTATATATATACATAAAATGTTTAAATTCTATAAAATTAAATTAAATTATTTTATATATATAATAATTTTTTAATATAAAATAATCTATAAATAGTTTTCATATATATTTTTATGTTTGTAAATGTTTTATTTATTTAAGAGACTCTAATATACATTGTTTTATTATAAATATATTTAATTTTTAATTATAAAAATTAAGTATATTAATTTTTTATATATATATATATATTTAAATCATTTATTAAGAAACCACCAAAATCAAAATCAAAACCAAAAATTATGTAAAACACAAAATCTAACCACCTAACACCAAAATCTAACAAGCTAACACCAAAATCTAACATACTCACCCTATAATTCTTCATCCTACAAAAATTTAACATTAAAAAACTAAAGCTATCAAGACTAACATCCATAATCTAACAATCATAACAATAATCAAACATAAAGAGTTTAGGAGGAAAGATTTACATGATTTTAGGGCTACAATTCAGTTTATAGAGAGATAAAGAGGAGAGAAATAGAGAGAGATTTAGAGAGAGAGCAGCGGAATGGGGAAGAAGAAGAAACATGGCTTTTATATTAAAAAAATTCTGACGGAAACAATTCGTCGTATTATGTCGGTATTTTATTTTTGAGTTGTTCACGAAATTTTAGGCGTTTATACTAAGTTCTGCATATGCCCCGGTAGTTCTCAAGTCAACAGTGCTCGTATAACTGACTCCATCCATTACAGATGTGTTCATAGTAAGTATGTTCTTGTATACTCTTTTGCTTCCAATCAAAGAGACTAAAAACATAATGAATCTTGTTGTTTTGGACAGTTATATTGTCAGACTACTATGACCTTCCTTTCAACGACATTCTGAACAGGAGAAAATTGGTGGTTGTACTCAGATAGCGAGATGTCTATGACCTCACACAGATCCCCAAGAACACACCACAATCAGATTTTGTTCCATTGCATAACAACTCAGTCAATGTTTAAAAAACACCATTTTTTAGTATTGTATAATGTTTGGGTCGAAATTGGTAACGACAAAATCAACGGCTCAAGTCCTCGGAAAATGTTTCTTCCAAAGCTTCGGCTCACGAAAGTTTTCAAAAAACGATCAAGCCACAAGAAGTAAGTCACCATACAGACCTTGAAAATACGGCTCGCCATATGGCGTCCCGCACCCTGCAAACACAAGTCGCCATATGGCGACCTGAACTTGAGAAGAATGAGTCGCCATATGGCGACCCATACCTTACAAGCACGGGTCGCCATATGGCGACTCACATTCACAAGACACGGATCGCCATATGGCGACACGCACTCACAAAGCATGGGTCGCCATATGGCAACCCGCACTCGCAAGACACAGGTCATCATATGACGACCCGCACTTGCAAGACATGGGTCGCCATATGGCGACCCACACTCATAAGGCACAGGTCGCCATATGGCGACCTGCACTCGCAAGGCACGGGTGCCATCTGGCAACCCACACTCGCAAGGCACGGATCGCCATATAGAAACACGCACTCGCAAGGCTCGGGTCAACATATGGTGACCCGCACATGCAGAGCGCAGGTCGCCATATGGCGACATGTACATGCGAAGCACGAGTCACCATATGGCGACTTGACCCGCACACATAGAACACAGGTCGCCATATGGCGACCCAACCCTTCAAAGACTGGGTCGCCATATGGTGACCTCAGCTCGCCAAGCATGGGTTGCCCTATGGCGACCTCAGCTCGCCAAGCCTGAGTCGCCATATGGCTACCTGCACTTGAGAAAAATGGGTCGCCATATGGCGACCCACACTCACAAGACACGGGTCGCCATATGGCGATCCACACTCACAAGGCACGGGTTTCCATATGGCAACCCGCACTCGCAAGTACATGTCGCTATATGGCGACCCGCACTCGCAAGACAGGGGTCACGATATGGCGACCCACACTCGCAAGGCATGAGTCGCCATATGGCGACCCACACTCGCAAGGCATGAGTCGACATATGGCGACCCACACTCGCATGGCACAGATCGCCATATGGCAACACGCACTCGCAAGGAACGGGTCGCCATATGGTGACCACACATGCAGAGCGCATGTCACCATATGGCGACTTGTACATACGAAGCACGGGTCGCTATATGGCGACCCGCACCCTGCAAGCACGAGTCGCCATATGGCGACCCACACTTGAGAAGAATGGGTCGCCATATGGCGACCCACACTTGAGAAGAATGGGTCGCCATATGGCGACCCACACCTTACAAGCTCAGGTCGCCATATGGCGACCCACATTCACAAGAAACAGGTCGCCATATGGTGACCCGCACATGGAGAGTGTAGGTCGCCATATGGCGACCTGTACATGCGAAGCACGTGTCGCCATATATAGAACACATGTCTCCATATGGCAACCTGAACCTTAAAGTACGGGTCGCCATATTGCGACCTAGACCCGCACAGTCCGGGTCGCCATATGGCAACCTAGACTCGCAAGGTCCGGGTCACCATATGGCGACCCAACCCTTCAAAGACTGGGTCGCCATATAGCGACCTCAGCTCGCCAAGCCTGGGTTGCCATATTGCGACCTCAGCTCGCCAAGCCTGGGTCGCCATATGGTTACCTCAGCTCGCCAAGCCTGAGTTGCCATATGGTGAAATTTGCCTCCTCTTCGTATTCCTCTTTGTGTCGCGATCGAAATGCTATTTGTTTTGTCTCAATCGGAGTTCCCGTTGAGATTTTATGGTAGAAACAAGTAAGACTCGACAAACAACTCCTAGCTTGACGAATGCAGAATTGAGGTCTCCATATGGAGACCTGGATCACTTCCTCTACCTCCTCTCTCGAATTTTGATAAAATGCTTTTCGTTTCGTCTCGATCGGAGTTACCATTAGAACATTACGATAAAAACTGCGAAGACTCGTTTTTCGTATGAAGTTCAAACCGATCGTGTAAAACGGCAACGGTTGGCTTAACTCCGATATTGCCTAAGCTATACGAGAAGTTTGAACTCATGCTTAAACTCGATGTCGTATCGAAAACAATTTTTCGGAGAAAACGTAAAAACGCTCAAAGTGGGCAAAACGGCCCGAGAGGCCTAAAACGTGACTAAAAGGCCCGCTTACGTTTTCATATGAAACCAAAACCAGTGGTATTACGACGGTCTTGTCTTTATTCACATGAAGATAAATATTGATAAATCAGAAGATAAATGCAAAGTTTCCGGAGATAACCATGAAGATCGAGAGAAAATGGAATATTCCCGAAGAGAGAAACTCCACCAGTGGCAGAAATGAAAGCGCAAAACCGCCTTGAAGACGAGTATATAAGAGAAGGCGAGGCTGGAGGTAAAGGGAGAGAACTTTTAGCATTCATAACAACTTAGAGCAATAGGCATTTATTTCCGTTTTTGATATCAAGCTACTACTCGATTAGAAATTTGCAGTCTTAGGTTACTATAACTAGGATCTCGCCAACAGCTCTTGTGGCCAAGACTCTTTCTTTCTTGTATACGCTTAAACGCATATTCGTAATAAGATATCTTTTACTCTCCTTTCATATTATTCGATTCTTTACTATTTTGTTTGTTCTCATCGTTTGATTGTGTCGCATCTGGTTTAAAGCATATTATTCGGGATCTCGTGGGAAAGTTAGGGTTTCCTGACTTCCTAAAGCTTACGGAAATCGACGGTGTGGATTTCGGTTCCCACATATAACGAGAAAGAAGCTGATGCTTACGCTTGTTGATTTGCAGGTTTAAATGCATATTCAATGGAACTCACCACCAGTTAAATTTGATGAATTTCACATGATCATGTCTGAGTTATGGTTACGCCAACAAACCTGTAACTTTTTCAATAGAACCATTTCTTCTATATGTTAAGTAGGAACATGTGGGTCTCTCTATAAGCTATTGAAACGAAACTGGAGTTATTTTTGCACTGAAATAGGTTAGAGCCATGTCTACTTCATCATTTATTTTATCCTCTTTTTGGACGCAGATCTTTGTGTTCCACTATCTCGATTTCTCAAATAGTCTCAAAAATTTAAGAGCATTTCTAATTGAAAACCTTATTAAAAACAAAAATTTGGAAAAATAAAGATTTAGAATATTTTCTCTTAACAAATTTTGAAGAGATTTAGGGAATATTTATATTGCGAATTTGGCCGAACATACATTATGCTGTCCGTAGGTTGTAGATATGATGGTAGACTATGTAATCCGGCCGTGGTATGATATAGTATTCTAGTAGATAACGAAATATTACCTTAGTAGATTATTGGTACATACACAGATTTTTTTATTCCGTGTCAGTAGATATATATCAAACATTAGTTCATGAAATCTAACGTAGTGCAGATAATAAGAAAAATTGCAGCCGGTTTATTATGCGGTGGTAGAATGATTACCACAAGGTAGATTATAGGATCTACGAGTAGCAGATATCTATGTAGTTAACCAAAACTACAATCTACATGCTCGTATACAAACGATTTTGTCTTATGCTCTCCGTAGATCAAACGATGAAATTGTGTTCCACTAATATTTAGTTAACCAAATTATTTTTCATATGATTGTTTCTTTTTTATGTACATTTTGTATAATTTTCTATATTTTCTAACTCTTAAAATAATTGATATGATTATTTAAAGTTGGCCAGGGGTATATGAGTCAAAAATTAACCAAAAAGAGATTTATGGCAAATGGACAATGTAGTTTTTTTCTGTTCCGTTTTAGCAGTTTTTCTTGTTTTTTTGCACATTCAGTTAAAACATTATATTAATTTTAGTATTAAAATAGAAAATTAAGGTTTTTGGTTAAACATATGCTTAAAGAATTTTTTTTCGCATATTTATAGGAAAAGAAACTTAAAGTATGAACATTTTATTTCTTAATCATTGATTATTCTGGGAAAATTGTTAGGTATATAAGATAATTTTATATCATAATAATTTTAATTTTCAATAAATATAGAGTATACTAATAAAATTGTAAATGTAAATACAAACATGAAAGAAGAATTGTGAGAATAACAAGACTAATAAGCAAAGGTTGAAAAGCACTTTTTATCTTAGATAATGAATTAAAGGTGTTTTAAAATTGCAAAGACATAGAAATATATTTATAGATGAATGAAAAATAGAAACATATCTAATTTAAGCTATGTATCTTCTAAATTTCTGATATAAAAATATCTAATTTGAAAAAAAATCTTTTCAAAATTTCTAGTCTTAATTTTGTGAGAGATAAAAAAATTTGACTTGGTTAGTTCAAATTTATTTGAAATTTTTCTCTATATACATAAAAAGAACCAAATTCCAATAAGTTACAGATTCAAAATTTATCTGAAACCTATTTAGAAAAGAAACAAAAAGATAAACGAGAAATGACAATGCTCCATATTTGGGTGACATATAAGATAAGTTAAACATACACAAATTTAATAGATATGCAAAATCTGTGTTTAGCTTTATGGACTGAGGCATTTTGGATATACTGTTAGATGATGCCAGTTTCATATTAGGTGTTTTGTCAATGCATGTGAGAATAATAATATTAAATATTAATTGATTTTTATATTTATTATTAGAAATTACAAAACTTGTTGTTTTATCTTTGAGTATCTTAATTTTAATTTTATGTGATTAGTTTTTCGGATAACAACATAATATTTAAAATTATATTTTTTGAAATATGTTTTTATTTTCTGGCTAATTTATATACATATATGTGTTTTAAATTTAAATTATTTAAAAATAAGAATTATTAATTATTATTCATTAAAGATATAAATGATATTAATCACTCTGACTTTTAATATGAGAGATAAAATGAAAAAACACTTTGCATATAATAATATAGATGTGATGGATATTTATAAATTAAAAACTAATGTATGATATAGTAGTAACATATAAATCATTATTTTACTTTAATTTTGAAAGAGGTCACATGTTTTCATATATACACTCTATTAAAAATTTAGAGGAAATTGTAAATTTACCTCAAATTTGATATTACTTTTCAAATTTACATTTAAATGATAGTCATTTTAATAAATACCTTATGTTTATTATGAAAAGAAAACAGAATTAACTCTCATAAATCATTTATAAATGTTTAAGAATTATTTATAAAAATTTATAAACCCAACCTCACCTTTTCAATACTAATTTCTAAACAATACTCAAGCAATTTAAAACCCAAATATTATAAGATTTTTGATAAAATGGTTGAATAATTGTATCCAATTTAGCGTATTTCAAGCAATTTCTCAAAATTTTACTCGTGTTACAATAAACTAAATTTGTATACTTCCATTGGGATTTAACTAGTTTTGTGTCGGATATTCACTGGTACTTTTAAGTTAAAACTTCACTGATAACTAAAATATAAAATATTTTAATAAGAAATAACACAATAAAAAATATTTTGTTGGTAAGATTCTTACACGGTAAAAATTTTAAAAATATATTATTTTCTCTTTCATATTTTTATGAAGTGAGTACTAATTATAATATATTTTTTTTAATTCACGCTACCGAAGAAAAAAGGTAAAAGACGAAGGACATATTAATATTTGTTATTTTTATTTATATTTGGTAACATAATACATTTTATTATGCCACAAACACTAAAAATAATTAATAATATTATTATTTTTCCTTTGATAAAGGCGTGTATTATTATTAATATTATTTGAGTTTCAATAGGGTCGACACTTTCCTCCTTTTATATCAGGATAAAAAAAGCATCCACAAAATGTTCCATGGTCCATGCATATAACAGCCCCATCCTTTTTTTTTGGACATTCAGCTTTACACTTGCCTGTATTACAATTATCCATACAAGGACCTACTGTACGTCGTGGTCCTCTTTTCTGAGCAATCGTCATTACTCCTGTTATTATGATAGTTAAAACATAACTTTAGTCTTCATATTTAAAATAGAAAATTTATGTTTTTGGTAAAACATATGCTTAGAGAGCTTTTGCATATTTATAGGAAAAAAAAACTTAAAGTATGAACATCTTCTTTCTTAATCATTGATTATTCTGGAAAACTTTTCTAAAGCCAACATTATAAAATTTGATATAAAATTTATATCAGTACATAAAATAATATGATATCAGAATAACTTTAATTTTAAATGATTACTGAATATAATAATAAAATTCTAAATATAAATACAAACCGAACATAAGAACTGTGATCATCATGAGACCAATAAGCGAAGGTTGAAAAGCATTTTTCATCTTAGATAATGAACTAAAGGTGTTTTAAAATTACAAAGACAAAGAAGTATATTTATAGATGAATAAAAAATTGAAACATATCTAATTTAAGCTATGTATCTTCTAAAATTCCGATATAAAAGGATCTAATTTGACCAGAACCCTTTTTCAAAAAATTTAGTTTTTTTTTATAGATAATTTTTTTTGACTTGGTTATTTTAAATTTATTTAAAACATTTCTTGATATATACATAAAAACAACCAATCGTCAAAGCTCTGTGAGGCGCTATACACAAAGTGTGAAGACGACATGGACCACTTACAAGCTCTCCGACTCCCTTCCATGGTTAAATTCAATGCAGGTTTCGTGTACTGCAACCAAAGTTTTGAAAAACAATGTGTCGGTCCATTGAAACAAAACTATGAGCAGAGGTTAACCAAGATAATAATATATACACACCGAAATCAGATTTGGAAGAACAAGTATTTGAGGATTTTACATTACACAATTAATGGCACTTGTGTGCAGATAATGGGAAGGGCACTGTCTTTGTTCATCAAATAATACAATAACAGGCTGTTCAACTGTCTGGTTGCGTTCTCTCTAGTAATGGTAGTGGTGAGACGGTTCATTATAAAGTTCACTTTGTTACAAATGGCGGCATGGATACTCTTTATATTCTTGGAGACATACACAAGGATGTTCTGGACAGCAGAATATATTTTCTAGAACCCAGTCTGGCATTTCATCGTTGGGACTTGGGAGACTGTTGTGTATAGTCCCGTTCTCGACTTGGATAGGTAACGACAAGTCCTGAATAAACTTCTCTCAACCTCTGCGCTTATCTAATTATGTGTTTTTTTTGGTGAATAGATGGGCAACTCCTATAGTTTGCATAATTGCATTGTGTGTGCTTATATTGGCGGTGTTATGGAAAGAGGAAACATGGGTCATTATCGATCCATCACCAACTAAACATAAGCTTTTTATGTCTCTCCTCAGCTTTTATTTATTTTCTGTTACTGATGCTTCTGTTAAATTCTTGTACTTTTGGATATTATTTTTTTATGCGGACTTAAAACTAAATGTTATGGGAATAATGTTTGGGGTTTCCTAGCTCTTGACCTTACAAAAACATAATAAAAACATAATATTTAGGTAGAGGAAGTTTCTAGTGTTGAGATGGTTTATAATATTGATGAAAGTGAATTAATTTGAAAAGCCAGCCATGAAGCTCATTTTTCTCGTATTTGGGACTACCAAGCAGAGATTGAAACTGTCCCAGGACCAGTTTTACAGAGCAAGCAGAGATTTGACAGTTTATACATGTGTTTCACAGCTCAAAGAGAGACTTGGATTGAAAAATGTAGGTCAATCATAGGTTTAGATGGGGCTTTTCTGAAATTGGATGTAAAATGACATTTGTTGGCTGCAATTGGACGAGATGGTGATAACAGGATTGGTCCCATAGATTGAGCTGTGGTGGAAGTGGAGAACAACATCAATTGGGAGTGGTTTGTTAAACACTTAAAGAAAGATGTTGGACTACAAGATGGGGCTAGATTCACGATAATATCAGACAAACAAAAAGTTAGTGGTTAAAGCTTTAGTATTACTAACCAGGGCTTGTGGCCTGGTGGTGATTAACTTGAGGGTAAAAAGCCCAATACGGTGAAGCCACCAGGAGAATTAACATTTCGGCATCGCCAGGGACAGGGGACCGACACGTGGCAACACGTGACTAGTCTGGACCACTTATGTGGGACCAGGATACCCCTGTATAATTCAAAAAAAAAAAAAAAGCTTTAGTATTACTTTAGGTCTCTGTATCTTATATTCTCATGGAGACGCACAGGTAAACATACACCATAGTTGCCTATGTCTCTAAGTATAGTTCTTGTTTGGTAATCATGTGTTTAAAGTATTAACTTGAACTCGGGACAAAAACAAATCAGGTTAGATGATAAGGTTTGAATACGACGGGCAAGTTCGTAAACATTTATATTATTATTTGAATCTGAATTTTACATGTTTTTTGGTTTACAGGTTTTCTAAATGACCAGGTTTAAATGTGTATTCACATAACTCTCAGTTTCAAAATGTGATGATGTTTTAATTGCTTACTAAGTTCCGACCACCTTCCTCGTGTTAGCTTCTGTCTCATCCCGTGCAAATATCCTAGCCATTCCGAAGTCTGAAATTTCCGGAGTCATATCTTTATCAAGCAAGACATTGCTGGCTTTCAAATCCCTATGGATGATTCTAAACCGTGAATCTTGGTGAAGATACATAATCCCTCGGGCAGTACCATTGCTGATATCAAATATCATTTGCCAATTTAACATACAGCTTATGGTTTCATCTGCAATTCGTTCACAATAGAATAAATTTAATTATTAATATATGGCTGTCATGAAGAGTTTGTGAGATGTCAATCTAAGTCTCACATTGGAAGTTTAGACAAGAAGTGTCTAATATATAAAGAGATGTCCAATTCTAATTAGTACGAGGCCTTTTGGGAAGGAAACCAAAAGTAAATCCATGCGGACTTATCTCTAAGGCCCAAAGTGGACAATATCGTACTAACTTTCTGTTCAAACAGAAATCTTTTCCCAGCTATACACTATCTTGGAGAGCTGCATTTTAGCTATATACATATCATCTAATGCAACTTTCAGATTCTCTTACTTCTTAAGTTCTTCAATCTCATGTCGGATACCTTCTCTTTCAGATGGAAGCTTATGCCTTTGCCTCTCTAGTTTAACTCATTGAACAGGATACTGTATACACACTCAAGTCTCTTCACAGCTATAGACATCTCTAGCTCTTATTCCTTCTTCTTGAGTGCTCTCTGAAGTGAATGTATCTCATCTTCTTGTCTCTTGACAATCTTGTTGGCTTGGCTCAAGAGCTGTGACTTGGTTCCAAATTCAGAAACCACCACAGAAACCTTCTTGCTTTTGAATGAAATCTCAACATGCATTCGATCTAGCTCTCGCTCTCCAGGATGAGAGGACGACTTCATAACACCAAGCTCCTTTTCTTTTTCCCTAATCTTAAGCTTTAAATCCTCAATCTTTTTGGCCTGTGAAGCTAACTCCATGTTTGCCTGCTTCAGCTTCTTCATGTCAGTCTCTGGATTCTCAGTTTGTATCTTCTCCTTCTTTTTCTTTGTCTTCGTCTCCAGCTCTTTACACAACTTCTCTGCTCTCAACCTCTGTCTATCTTCCTCTACTTGCTTAAACCCTAAGACTTTAAATCTCAATTCCATTTCGTCAACAGCACTCAACACTTTGACTCCATCCCTATTCTCAGTCTCTCTTAGCCACTCGCTACATACCCTAAATATCTCAGGAGCCTCGGTCTCGGTTTGATCATCCTCCTCCATGATGTTCCTGTTTAGCCACTCGTTTAACACCCTAACAAAAATTCTGTGATGAATGGCTTTACTCACTCCAAGCAACTCACAGACTTCACTATTACTCGCAGATTACTTTCTTATACTATTAATCTCTTCAACTACGTTCCTAAGATCAGTATGACCTGAACCTGAAAAACAACAAAAAGAAGACTCATATGCTTCATCATGAAGCTTATCATCTGATATTGTCACTTCAGTAGCAATATCTGGACTCGTTTCCTTCTCTTGCGTGAAAGTTTCATCAACGTTATCAACCTCACCTTCAGCCTAAATATTACGAGTGCTTATGGCAACTTTACTCTTATCATCTTCACTCATCGTCGTCATCTTTTCATCCGTGTCAGACTCCGGTGAATCTAACTTGAATAAGTTCGCCACCATAACTATTACAATTCACTGTGATGTTTGCTCAAATCTGAATTTAGGTGTTGAACAAAAAACCCTCATTAGAGATCCAATATCGAGCATGTTGCTCTGATATAACATATGGTTTAGAAACCTCAAAGAACTCAATTAATAAATAAGTTATTACCTTAAGAAAAAATAACTCAAAAACCTTAAGCTCACAATCTCTCAATCTCTAAACCATAAGTTATGCAACACTCTTGCATCTTCTTATATAGAGACTAATACTAAGAATTCAGCCATTTTTAGTTATATAATTGGAATTTGGTGAAGACAACATAATCATACTCACACCCAACTTAACAAAAAAGAAATCTAACACAAAATTATATATTTTATAAAAGCCGATACATCAAATCCCGCGAGTAGTGCGAGACGTTCCTTGTAAGAAATAATAAATATTAAAATCGTCATTATTGATCCATCATCAACTAAATATAAGCTCTTTATGCCTCTCTTCTGCTTTTATTTATGGTAATCGTGTTTGGGAAGTTTCTAGTGTTGAGTTGGTTTATAATATTGCTGAAAGTGAATTGATTTTAAATCACGAACTCATAACAAAGGATTATCATATCAACGAGCGTCAATGATTGACATGGTTATTTGGTTCACTGTGCAAGATTCATTGTCACGCCGTTTACTCCAAGTAGAGTAAGTTTCAGTAGAAGTTCCGCTGCCGCCGCAATAACCTGGCTGTTTAGGTTGAGGAATAAATACTTCTTCACTTCCGAGCATCAAAACTACTGACGACATCATTGGTATATCCTCTACACGGTCTTGAACACACAAGAGGCCAATTTGTAAGCATCTTAAGATTTCACGTGGCCTGAACGTTGGTGATGAAGAATCTAGGATTTTTAATATCTCTAGACCTTTATCTTCTTTCCAATGCCTCCACACCTGGTTCGGATATTTTATTACTGATGGGCAGAAACACAATCGAATAAAAGAGAGGTTATTTTAAAGGTGTACATATCCAAGAAGATTAAGATTACTATCCGAGACGCAGAAGCCTTTATTCTTCTTGCCACTTATAATTTCAAGAAGCAAGACCCCAAAACTGAACACATCTGACTTCATCGAGAATGTCCCGTCCATTGCATATTCTGGAGACATGTAGCCACTGCATAACAATTATAAATAAAAATATAAAAAGCTAGCAGGTAGGTCTTTTGTTTCAATATATATATATATATATATATATGATGCTTACTAAGTTCCGACCACCTTCCTCGTTTTAGCTTCCGTCTCATCCCGTCCGAAGATCCTAGCCATTCCAAAGTCTGAAATTTTTGGAGTCATATCTTTATCAAGCAAGACATTGCTTGCTTTCAAATCCCTATGGATGATTCTAAACCGTGAATCTTGGTGAAGATACAGAAGCCCTCGGGCAATACCATTGATGATATCAAATCTCATTTGCCAATTTAACATACAGCTTTTGGTTTCATCTGCACATCATTCACAAACATTAACATATTTCCAAGACATTCATCAGTAAAAACTAAGTGTAGACCCTAACCAAAGATATGAGAATCGAGGCTTAGATTCTCCAAGTACTCGTAGATTAACATCTTCTCGCCCTCATAAACACAACAGCCAAGAAGCCGGACAAGATTTATGTGTTGAACCCGTCCTACTAGCCTAACTTCGGTCATGAACTCATCGGTACCTTGAGATGACATTTCCGATAGTCTCTTCACTGCAATTTCTTTCCCATCAAGTAATTTTCCCTGGTAATATATTTAAATGGTCACTTATACAAAACCAACAGAGCAAAGAAAGAAACAATGGTTTTTAGGTAGGCTTTTGATTTCAAATAAAACTTAGGAGCTGTATTTAAGAGTACCTTTTTATTTTATAATGTGTTAATTTTCTTTTGAATTTATCCACAAAACTTATCAAAGTTAAACTACTTTTTAAAACAAAATTAACATTTTTTTCTTTGTATCACACTTGTTTATATTTAAAGTTCAATTTATTTTTTATTGACTTCTTATTTGATAATCAATTTTTTTTTCGTTTATATTTATTTATTTATTTTAAAATAATTCTACATATTTTGTATAAAGTACCAACATTTTGTAATTAATAGTCTTATATAGATTTATATTGTTGTAGTATTTTGTAAATAGTTTACTATAAATTTTTTTGTTAAAAAAATTGTGTTTACTCATATTGTAAATGTTTAGTTATTGGATTTTTTGGACTAATATTTTAGTTCGCTTATTATATTAAAAACTCTTAACGCCTTACGAAAACTACAAACGCAGTAATAGATCAAATTCTTTTTAATTATATAGTGATTCATTATTTATACCTTGTAAACAACACCAAAACCACCTTCTCCGACTTTGTTAAAATCAGAGAAATGTTCGGTGGCTGTGACAACAGCTTCAAACTCCATCAGTGGAAGTTCCAAATCTTCTACTTCGTCCTCTCCAGAAAAATTTCTCTTCTTTTTTGGTAACACCACTTCGTTCATTAGAACTTGGTTTCCCACTTGACAGACTATTTTCATTGGAACACATACAGGATCAGAACATAGATTTACAGAAAAACAAAATAAAATCAAAGACGTTACTACTCGTTTACCAACAGGTGTTGCATCTGCTTTTGCTTGCTTCTGTCTCCTCTTCCAAAAGCAGTACACAATAACACTCAGAATAATCATAAAGGAGCCTCCCATACTCCAACCTATGATTTTTCCAGTTCGGTCGCTCTTCTCAACCGAGGAAAATTCTGCAAAGAGTCGTGTCAAAAATTTGACAAGCTATTAAGCTGACCAACTCTAACTCTTTGGCATGAATGGCTAATGAAGCGCATTAAACAAGAAATAGTTGACCTCGACATAAATTAAGAACGAAAAACAAAAACTAAAAGTACTGTGTAGGTAGTGAGTGACTCCTGACGTTGACAGTTATGATGAGGCAGGTATAGTTTTTTTTTTCAAATTGTATGTGGTCGAGTTCTCGTGTCACATCCCTTATGTGTCGAATTATCTCATCTATTTTGTCTTCTACAGAAATTGTAATCACATATACAAGTATTAGCCGCCCCTTTGCATATATAATTCTTGTTTAAATAATTTTACTTTTAGTTGCCCAAAAGAAAATAGTTAATTTACATATTTACGATTTTATGTATATATACTATTATTTTGTATCATTTTTTCTTTTAAGTTTTATTTTGTATCTTATCATATCTAGTCATATTAATTTGAACAAAAATGTATATCCTATATTTTGCATCTTATGATTTTGTATTCACTAGTTTTTTTTTGTCAACATAACTACGAATCTCTAACATAGTAATAATAGTATATGCATACAAAGTTGCTATCAATATGTTTCTACTTAACTGTTTAACTAAACTTTTTTCTTTTATTTAAAATATTATTTTGGTTTTTGTTTATTTACTTCTTTTGATGAATTAATGGCTCGCATTTATTATTTGAATTTTGAAATAAATGTTTAAAATGATTAATTTAAAATTATGTAAGCAGTTTTGTTCAAGGCTAAAGTATATGTAAGTACTTTACTAAATGTAACAGAATTTAGTTTATAAAAAAATGTAACAGAAATTACATGTGATTACATAAATTATGTTTTAATGTCATTTGCATTTCAAAAATTATAGTCAAGAAACAACTCCTTGTGAAAAATGATCACATCTTCTAAAACAGGTCCGATCACCATTTTCTTCTATATTGTCTAATTTGATTCTTATCTAAGGTACACGTGTTTGTATGAATACTCGTAGGGGATGGAGGAATGCAGCCGCCACAAAACTTAATGAAATGAGAATAGAAGAAAAGATTGGGTTAGGTAGGTGCCCATGATAAAATTTTTAAAAAACTGAAAGAAGTTTAAAAAGTTTTCAAATTATGAAATGATGTGTTTGTGTATAATTTTATGTATTTTCATTAGGGAATTTTACTAAATTGACTCAATTTTATTGTATTATTACTAGAATGACTTATATTTTTCAAAAGTTATTAGAATGTTTTTCTAGTCGAAATTGCCCTTATCCATAGTTATAACAAAAATAAAATATTACAAAAGTACCTGTTTAGGGTGAGTTTGGTCTCAGGAAAAGTAAACAATACTGAAAATGAGTTGAACAGAGGTATTTATTAGATTTCGGAGTGAGGTTACAAAGGTGGAGAAGTAAGGAAACAAGCCGGAGCTCGGAGAGCTTTTAACCGGAAAAGTACAATTAGCGAAGAGATGAATGTACGGACAAAAACCCTAATCTCGCCGCTAAGTCTGTGTGTCTTAGTTTTTCTCTCCCTTCTCCTTTGCTTTCCCCTCTCCTTTTATACTCCCTGCTCGGGTGACCTGACCTAATCTCCCTCACCCGACGATTGGGCCTTGTCGGCCTGCCGGGCTTGATTTCTCATCACGGGCTGCTCCTCGAGCTGCTGAGCTGATCAGTTGTCGAGCGTTCTTTGCTCGGCTGAAAGTAGTCAGCAGTCGAGCCATGAGCGCGGAATTGCGGCTTCTCGGCTGGCAGCCGATCTGTTAACTCGGTTGGGCTTTTGTTCGATGGGCTTTGAGGATGGGTACAATCCATCCCCAACAGTAAGTCCCCCCCCCCCTCAGTTTATTGATGAACCGAATAATCGGTCGTCAATGAATTTGGTTTCATTAGTTCAGAGAACAAATGATATACCGAGCATCTCGAAGTGACCTTTGGAGTCGGCATTCCTATCGTTACAGAAGAAATGAAACTTAAACTCGATGGGTAATGAACCGGCGCGATTTGCGAATTCGCTTGGGAATTTTGATCTGAGAATAAACCGGAGCGGTTGTGAGGTTAAGGATTGCGACAGAGGAAACGAACCGGCACAGTTGTGCGACACGCGCCAACAGTAGTCGGGCCCATTTAGGCCTCTTTAGGCGCAATTATAACGCCTTGGTCCGAGAGCCCGCCTCTTCCTATAAATATCCCTCCACTTTCTCATTTCTCTCATTTCTCTCCGCGTCTGAAAGGTACTTTCTCTCTCTGTTCCCCTTCTCTCTCTGTTAATTTTGTCTTAGGAATCGGTTATCCGAGATGTCGTCGTCCCGACGTTTGTCTCAGGATCAAAAGGGAAAGCAAGTGGCTTCTGTTCGGAGTTCTTCCGAGGATCCGGCGGATGAGATTCATAACAAGGCGATGATGGATACAGCGAATCTGGATCGTGCCCAACGTTTTGCTAGTCGCGGAAGCGAGAGGTCAATTCCGAGGTGATGGGGACGGTCAAGACGCGGTTGACACTACGATGATCCCGAGGGGTCTCTATCCCGGGAACATATTTGCTGACGAAGGTCCCCTGGAAAGGATGCGGGTTCGTCCGTCTGTCGTTGCGGGTCAAGACTGGTCGAATGTTGAAAGTTCCCGATCAATGACCAACTCCGTGGAGACGATCCTTTGTAGTCTTACCGCAAATGGGGTGACCTTTATTATTCCGCGGAAGGATCAGCGTCCTTGGACTCCCCCGAAGGGTTATCAGTGTGTCTACGAGTCGTACTTCTAAAACGACACGAGACTCTGGTTTCCGATTCCTCGGATCGTCACAGCGTATGCTTTTCAGAGGGGGGTTGCGCTGAGTCAACTGATCAACGGATCGATCCGTTTGATGGTCGCACTTTCAGTGATGGCGGCANTAATCACATATACAAGTATTAGCCGCCCCTTTGCATATATAATTCTTGTTTAAATAATTTTACTTTTAGTTGCCCAAAAGAAAATAGTTAATTTACATATTTACGATTTTATGTATATATACTATTATTTTGTATCATTTTTTCTTTTAAGTTTTATTTTGTATCTTATCATATCTAGTCATATTAATTTGAACAAAAAATGTATATCCTATATTTTGCATCTTATGATTTTGTATTCTCTAGTTTTTTTTTGTCAACATAACTACGAATCTCTAACATAGTAATAATAGTATATGCATACAAAGTTGCTATCAATATGTTTCTACCTAACTGTCTAACTAAACTTTTTTCTTTTATTTAAAATATTATTTTGCTTTTTTTTATTTACTTCTTTTGATGAATTAATGGCTCGCATTTCTTATTTGAATTTTGAAATAAATGTTTAAAATGATTAATTTAAAATTATGTAAGCAGTTTTGTTCAAGGCTAAAGTATATGCAAGAACTTTACTAAATGTAACAGAATTTATTTTATAATAAAAAATGTAACAGAAATTACATGTGACTACATAAATTACGTTTTAATGTCATTTGCATTTCAAAAATTATATATATATATATATATATATATATATATATATATGTAACAGAAAATGTTATTTTGTTAGTTAATGTATTTTAATTTTAAGAGATTGAACTTACCTAGATCAGCAGCAGCCATTTTAACATATAGAGTCGGACCAATTGTGAAGTAAGTCCGGATATCAATTAGCTCTCCCGTCCAAGTCACACAATCCTCATTGTTTCCAACACTGGCAAACGACGTACAGTTACAATCGCTAAGACACCTCTCTTCACATTTTTTAACATCAGTTTCCCGATGCACAGTCGCCGTCACAGTATCCGGTAATTTCGTGTCGTTCAGTCTTAAAAATATATCTCCTCCACACTTTAGCTGCGTCCTCCTCACACACCCAGATAACGAGCCGCCTATCATGTCCCGCTCTGCCCATTCAGTGTGGTTCTTAGGAATGAACCCTCTAATACAGTTACAGAGATGTGATCCGTATTGGTCACAATATGCATTTGGCCCACAGTGTGAGAACAAATCGCACACATCCGCTGATGAATCCCCCGACGGTCTCCATGCCCATAATGGCGACTTCCACGTGAATCGATTGAGTGTAAATTCGCCGATAATCAATCTCGAGTAGAAGTTTTGGCTAGTCAAACGGAAACTGCAAGTCACCTCCGTTTTTGTCTCCGTGTAGTTGAAAACAACTAAGTATGATTCTTGCATCGCCGGTATGCCACTAAACTCGTGTCCACCCCACGGACCGCTCCTTTGCAATATTTTCAAATCTTCCTCCATAATCAAAAACTCTGGCAATCCCCTTTGAATGTCGATTTTGAACGTCTTATTCCCGCTCGTGGGATCATCGGGACTTCTCCATGATGTAAGGAACTTGTTGCGCCTCGTTTTGAAGTCGAAACCTAGTTTCATCCCCGGAAATAATGTATCTGTCGGAAAATCGAAACTCTGCCACAAGAATCCACTACTATTTATTGAGGAGGAGTCTTTTTTGTTCTTCTTGGAGTATCTCATTACAAAGTTTCCGTTCGGGAGAAGCTCTGCTATCACTGGAGATCTCACGTTGTTATTGCCACTCGCAAGATCCGTGGTCCAAATAGTCTTATTAGACTGATCAAGCAGGACAAGATTCATGTTGCCAGATATTTCGAGGCTTCCTATGGCATTGGAGAGAGGGCTGTCTCTGTTGGCGACCCATGCGTAGGTTTTCTCAGAGACTTTCTTATACCATATTCCCAGATACCAACGCGGACGTTTCGAGGAGGGCTTGAAAAAACCAAGCTCGAAGACTCCACCGGGAGATACAAGTGTTCTGTTGCTTGAGATTGTGAGAGACTCTGAAGACGATAAAGTGTTGACAGAGATCGAAAGGGCAGGATGAAACAGAATGATGACTACTACTAAGAACGAAAAGGTGTAAGACTTGTGGTAAATGTTCTGTTTCATCTCTCTTTTTTTTCCTCTTGTTATCATTGTTCTGTCCTAACTTGCATTTATACATCTTAACCGTAACTTACTTTCGCAACAAGTTTTTCGGAAATTAAAAAATATTATCACCTGCCTACCTAGCACATGACATGCAAGCAAAATGTCGTGTTCGTGATTTTTTTCATCCCCATCAATTAATTCATTTCCACAAACTTGTATCATTCGTCAACGACTTTTATAATATCTCTACACGTTATTAATTAGTTCCCACGCTGCGCCAACATGCCATGCCGTGCTCTTGAAGAGGTTGCACCTATCGTTTTCTCGAGAGCTACCATAGTATAATTAATAAGAAAATTTCGGAAAATTTCTTATGGAAGAGGGACTCCACGCAGGCAGATATCAACTTTATCGTGGATGATTGTAAAATATATTGTAATGTGTTATCTATTCATGAGCCCCAACGTGGGTATATATACAAAGACTATCATATAATCCAACTAGGATTAGGATTTACTAGATTAACATAAATCCCTAAAATATAGGAAAATAATTATCGTAGGTCCATTATCCCCCTCAAGTTGGTAATGTCATATTTTGAATTCCCAACTTGGAAAGTAGAAACTCAAATGCAAGGGCTGGTAACGCATTTGTCAATAAATCCGCCGGTTGATTCTTTGTAGAAATATGTTCAATGGTAAGAAGTTTAGCACAAACTGCATCCCATACTGTGTGGCAATCTGTAACATCCCGAGTTGTGATATATTAAAAAAACTTAAAAGAATTGATTTGACTACCTATGTCACCAAAAGTCGACTTACCTTTTCCGTCACACATCCGTTTACAACTCCAAAGCTAAGCGTGCTTGAGCTAGAATAGTGGAAGGATGGGTGACCTATCGGTAAGTGATTTGCGATACCGTATGAGTGATGCCAAAGCACAAAGAAAGGTCATGTTGTGATTGCAGGGGTAAACAATGATTTCGAGCCTCAGAAAATTAACGGACCGACCATTGGAACAGGATGAGGTCCACGGGTCGAGAGAACGCATGGATAGCCCATTAGCTGTGGGCGGTCGGAGCGTTACAAAGTGGTACCAGAGCTGGTTAGCCATCTCGGTTCTAACCCGAGAGGCGTTTTGAGACCTGTCATGGGGCGCAACGAGGACGTTGCGTTAACGGACCGACCATTAGAACATGATGGGCCCCACGGGTCGAGAGAACGCATGGATGGCCCATTAGCTGTGGGCGGTTGGAGCATTACAAAGTGGTATCAGAGCTGGTTAGCCATCTCGGTTCTAACTCGAGAGGCGTCTTGAGACCTGTCATGGGGTGCAACGAGGGCGTTGCGTTCTTTGAGAGGGAGTGAATTGTAACATCCCGAGTTTAATATATGGAAAGGCTTAAAAGAATTGATTTGACTATCTATGTCACCAAAATTCGACTTACCTTTTCCGTCACACATCTGTATAGAACTCTAGAGTTAAGCGTGCTTGAGCTGGATAGTGGAAAGATGGGTGACCTATCGGGAAGTGATTTGCGATATCGTGTGAATGAGGCCAAAGCACTGAAAAGGGTTATGTGGTGATTGCAGGGTTACTAAACAATAATTTTGAGCTTCAAAAAATTAATGGACCGACCGTTGGAACAGGATGGGGCCCATGGGTCGAGAGAGCGGGGGTGGATGGCCCATTAGCTGTGGGCGGTCGGCGCGTTACAAAGTGGTATTAGAGCTGGTTAGCCATCTCAGTTCTAACCCGAGAGGCGTCTTGAGACCTATCATGGGGCGCAACGGGAGGGTGTTGCGTTCTTTGAGAGGGGGTGAATTGTAACATCCCGAGTTGTGACATATGGAAAGGCTTAAAAGAATTGATTTGAATACATATGTCATCAAAAGTCGACTTACCTATTTTGTCACACATTTGTTTAAAACTCTAGAGTTAAGCATGCTTGAGATGGAATAGTGGAATGATGGATTACCTATCTGGAAGTGATTTGCGATACCGTGTCAATGAGGCTAAAGCACGGGGAAATGTCATGTGGTGATTGTAGGGTTAGTAAACAATGATTTTGAGCCTCAGAAAATTAACGGACCAACCGTTGAAACGGGATGGGGCCCACGGGCCGAGAGAGAGGGAGTGGGTGGTCCATTAGCTGTGGGCGGTCGAGGCGTTACAAAGTGGTTTCAGAGCTGGTTAGCCATCTTAGTTCAGACCCGAGAGGCGTCTTGAGACCTGTCATGGGGAGCAACGAGTGTGTTGCGTTCTTTGAGAGGGGGTGAATTGTAACATCCTGAGCTGTAATATATGGAAAGACTTAAAAGAATTGATTTGACTACCTATGTTCCCCAAAGTCGACTTATTTTTTCCGTCACACATCCGTTTAGAACTCTAGAGTTAAGCGTGCTTGAGCTGGAATAGTGGAATGATGGGTGACCTATCGGGAAGTGATTTGTGATACCGTGTGAGTGAGGCCAAACCACAGGGAAAGGTCATGTGGTGATTGCAGGGTTAGTAAACAATAATTTCGAGCCTTAGAAAATTAACAGACCGACCGTTGGAACAGGATGAGGCCCACGGGTCGAGAGAGCGGGCGTGGATGGCCCATTAGCTGTGGGCGGTTAGGGCGTTACAAAGTAGTATCAAAGCTGGTTAGCCATCTCGGTTCTAACCCGAGAGGCGTCTTGAGACCTGTCATGGGGGGCAAAGAGGGCGTTGCATTCTTTGACTAGGGTGAATTGTATCATCCTGGGTTGTGATATATGGAAAGGCTTAAAAGAATTTACTTGACTACCTATGTCACCAAAAATTGACTTACTTTTTCCGTCACACATCCGTTTAGAACTCCAGAGTTAAGCGTGCTTGAGCTAAAATAGTGGAAGAATGGTTGATCTATCGGGAAATGATTTGTGATACTGTGTGAGTGAGGCCAAAGCACGGGGAAAGGTCATGTGGTGATTGCAGAGTCAGTAAACAATGAATTAGAGCCTCAGAAAATTAACGGATCGACCGTTGAAACGGGATGTGTCCCACGGGCTGAAAGAGCGAGCGTGGGTTTCCCATTAGCTCTGGGCGGTCAAGACATTACAAAGTGGTATCAAAGCTGGTAAGCCATCTTGGTTGTGACCCGAGAGGCATCTTGAGACCTGTCATGGGGCGCAACGAGGGCGTTGTGTTCTTTGAGAGTGGGTGAATTGTAACATATCGAGTTGTGATATATGGAAATGTTTTAAAAAATTGATTTGACTACCTATGTCACCAAAAGTCGACTTACCTTTTTCGCCACACATCTGTTTAGAACTCCAGAGTTAAGCGTGCTTGAGCTGGAATAGTGGAAGGATGTTGACCTATTGGGAAGTGATTTGCAATACCGTATGAGTGAGGCCAAAGCACGGAGAAATGTCATGTGGTGATTGCAGGGTTAGTAAACAATGATTTCAAGCCTCAGAAAATTAACGGACCGATCATTGGAACAGGATGGGGCCCACGGGTCGAAAGAGTGGGCATGGATGGCCCATTAGCTGTGGGAGGTCGGGGCGTTATAAAGTGATATCAGAGCTGGTTAGCCATATCGGTTCTAACCCGAGAGGCATCTTGAGACCTGCATGGGGCTCAATTAGGGCGTTGCGTTCTTTGAGATGGGATGAATTGTAACATTCTGAGTTGTGATATATAGAAAGGCTTAAAAGAATTGATTTGACTACATATGTCACCAAAAGTCGACTTACCTTTTCCAGCACACATCCGTTTAAATTTCCAGAATTAAGCGTGCTTGAGCTGGAATAGTGGAAGGATGGGTGACCTATCGGGAAGTGATTTGCGATACCGTGTGAGTGAGGCCAAAGCACGGGGAAAGGTCATGTGGTGATTGCAGGGTTAGTAAACAATGATTTCGAGCCTTAGAAAATTAACAGACCGACTGTTGAAACGGGATGGGGTCCACGGGCCGAGAGAGCGGGCGTGGGTGGCCCATTAGCTGTGGGCGGTAGGGGTGTTACAAAGTTGTATCAGAGCTTGTTAGCCATCTTGGTTCTGACCCGAGAGGCGTCTTGAGACCTGTCATGGAGCGCAACAAGGGCATTGCGTTCTTTTAGAGGGGGTGAATTCTAACATTCCGAGTTGTGATATATAGAAAGGCTTAAAATAATTGATTTGACTACCTATGTCACCAAAAGTCGACTAAACTTTTCCGTCACACATTCGTTTAGAACTCCAGAGTTAAGTGTGCTTCGGGTAGAATAATGGAAGGATGGGTGACCAATCGGGAAGTGATTTGCGATATCGTGTGAGTGAGGCCAAAGCATGGGGAAAGGTCATGTGGTGATTGTGGGGTTAGTAAACAATGATTTTGAGCCTCAGAAAATTAACGGACCGACTGTTGGAACAAAATGGGGCCCACGGGACGAGAGAGCTGGCGTGGTTGGCCCATTAGTTGTGGGCGGTCAGGGCGTTACAAAGTGGTATCAGAGATGGTAAGCCATCTTGTTTCTGACCCGAAAGGCGTCTTGAGACCTATCATGGGACGCAACAAGGGTGTTGCGTTCTTTGAGAGGGAGTGAATTGTAAAATCTCGAATTGTGATATATGGAAAGGCTTAAAAGAATTGATTTGACTACATGTGTCACCAAAAGTCGATTTACTTTTTCCGTCACTTATTCGTTTAGAACTCCTGAGTTAAGCGTGCTTGAGCTGGAATAATAGAAGGATGGATGATGTATTGGGAAGTGATTTGTGATACCATGTGAGTGAGGCCAAAGCACGGGGGAAGGTCATGTGGTGATTGTAGGGTTAGTAAACAATGATTTCGAGCCTCGGAAAATTAACCGACCAACCGTTGAAACGGGATGGGGCCCACGGGCCGAGAGAGTGGAAGTGGGTGGTCCATTAGCTTTGGGCGGTCGAGGCGTTACAAAGTGGTTTCAGAGCTGGTTAACCATCTTAGTTCTGACCCGAGAGGCGTCTTGAGACCTGTCATGGGGAGCAATGAGTATGTTGCGTTCTTTAAGAGGGGGTGAATTGTAACATCCCAAGTTGTGATATATAGAAAGGCTTAAAAGAATTGATTTGACTACTTATGTCACCAAAAATTGACTTACTTTTTCCATCACACGTCCGTTTAGAACTCCAGAGTTAAGTGTGCTTGAGCTGGAATAGTGGAATGATGGGTGACCTATCGGAAAGTGATTTGCGATACCGTGTGAGTGAGGCCAAACCACGGAGAAAGGTCATGTGGTGATTGCAGGGTTAGTAAACAATAATTTCGAGCCTTAGAAAATTAACAGACCGACCGTTGGAACAGGATGAGGCCCACGCGTCGAGAGAGCGGGTGTGGATGGCCCATTAGCTGTGGGCGGTCGGGGCGTTACAAAGTAGTATCAAAGCTAGTTAGCCATCTCGGTTCTAACCCGAGAGGCGTCTTGAGACCTGTCATGGGGGGCAACGAGGGCGTTGCGTTCTTTAACTAGGGGTGAATTGTATCATCCTGAGTTGTGATAGATGGAAAGGCTTAAAAAAATCATTTGACTACCTATGTCACCAAAAGTCGACTTACCTTTTCCGCCACACATTTGTTTAGAACTCCAAAGTTAAGTGTGCTTGAGCTGGAATAGTGGAAGGATGTTGACCTATGGGGAAGTGATTTGTGATACCATATGAGTGAGGCCAAAGCACGGAGAAATGTCATGTGGTGATTGCAGGGTTAGTAAACAATGATTTCAAGCCTCAGAAAATTAACGGACCGATCGTTGGAACAGGATGGGGCCCACGGGTCGAGAGAGTGGGCATGGATGGCCCATTAGTTGTGGGCGGTCGGGGCGTTACAAAGTGATATCAGAGCTGGTTAGCCATCTTGGTTCTAACCCGAGAGGCGTCTTGAGACTTGCATGGGGCGCAATTAGGGCGTTGCGTTCTTTGAGATGGGATGAATTGTAACATTCCGAGTTGTGATATATAGAAAGGCTTAAAAGAATTGATTTGACTTCATATGTCACCAAAAGTCGACTTACCTTTCCTGGCACACATCCGTTTAAAACTCCAGAATTAAGCGTGTTTGAGCTGGAATAGTGGAAGGATGGGTGACCTATCGGTAAGTGATTTACGATACCGTGTGAGTGAGGCCAAAACATGGGGAAAGGTCATGTGGTGATTGCAGGATTAGTAAACAATGAATTCGAGCCTCAAAAAATTGACGGACCGACTGTTGAAACGGGATGGGGCCCACGGGCCGAGAGAGCGGGCGTGGGTGGCCCATTAGCTGTGGGCGGTAGGGGCATTACAAAGTTGTATCAGAGCTTGTTAGCCATCTTGGTTCTGACCCGAGAGACGTCTTGAGACCTGTCATGGGGCGCAACGAGGGCATTGCGTTCTTTTAGAGGGGGTGAATTCTAACATTCCGAGTTGTGATATATAGAAAGGCTTAAAAAAATTGATTTGACTTCATATGTCCCCAAAAGTCGACTTACCTTTCCTGGCACACATCCGTTTAAAACTCCAGAATTAAGCGTGTTTGAGCTGGAATAGTGGAAGGATGGGTGACCTATCGGGAAGTGATTTGCGATACCGTGTGAGTGAGGCCAAAACATGGGGAAAGGTCATGTGGTGATTGCAGGATTAGTAAACAATGAATTCGAGCCTCAAAAAATTGACGGACCGACTGTTGAACCGGGATGGGGCCCACGGGCCGAGAGAGCGGGCGTGGGTGGCCCATTAGCTGTGGGCGGTAGGGGCATTACAAAGTTGTATCAGAGCTTGTTAGCCATCTTGATTCTGACCCGAGAGACGTCTTGAGACCTGTCATGGGGCGCAACGAGGGCATTGCGTTCTCTTAGAGAGGGTGAATTCTAACATTCCGAGTTGTGATATATAGAAAGGCTTAAAATAATTGATTTGACTACCTATGTCACCAAAAGTCGACTTACCTTTTTTGTCATACATTCGTTTAGAACTCCAGAGTTAAGCGTGCTTCAGGTAGAATAATGGAAGGATGGTGACCTATCGGGAAGTGATTTGCGATATCGTGTGAGTGAGGCCAAAGCAGGGGGAAAGGTCATGTGGTGATTGTGAGGTTAGTAAACAATGATTTTGAGCCTCAGAAAATTAACGGACCGACTGTTGGAACGAGATGGGGCCCACGGGACGAGAGAGCTGGCGTGGTTGGCCCATTAGTTGTGGGCGGTCAGGGCGTTACAAAGTGGTATCAGAGATGGTAAGCCATCTTGTTTCTGACCCGAAAGGCGTTTTGAGACCAATCATGGGGCGCAACAAGGGTGTTGCGTTCTTTGAGAGGGGGTGAATTGTAACATCCCGAGTTGTGATATATGGAAAGGCTTAAAAGAATTGATTTGACTACATGTGTCACCAAAAGTCGATTTACTTTTTCCGTCACTTATTCGTTTAGAACTTCTGAGTTAAGCGTGCTTGAGCTGGAATAATGGAAGGATGGATGACGTATTGGGAAGTGATTTGCGATACCATGTGAGTGAGGCCAAAGCACGGGGAAAGGTCATGTGGTGATTACTGGGTTAGTAAACAATTATTTCGAGCCTCAAAAAATTAACGGACCGACCATTGGAACGGCATATGACCCACGGGCAGAGAGAGCAGGCGTGGGTGGCCCATTAGCTGTGGGCGGTCGGGGCATTACAAATAATTGTAATATCCTGAGTTGTGATATATGGAAAGGCTTAAGAGAATTGATTTGGCTACCTATGTCACCAAAGTGCATTTACCTTTTCGGGAGTACATCTATTTAAAACTCCAGAGTTAAGCGTGCTTGAGCTGGAGTAGTCTAAGGATGGGTGACCTATCGGGAAGTGATTCGCGTTATTGTGCAAGTGAGGTCAAAGCACAAGGAAGGTTATGTGGTGATTGCATGGTTAGTAAACAATGATTTCGAGGCTAGGAAAATTAGTGGACCGACCGTTAGAACGAGATGGGGCCCACGGGCCGAGAGAGCGGGGCTGGGTGGTCCATTAGTTGTGGGTGATCAGGGCGTTACACAATCATTCTCAACATGCTTGGTACGTTCATGGAACACTGGATTCTTGGCAATATGGATTGCTGCTTGACTATCACAGAATAAGCCCATAGGACGAGGATGAGAAAAACCAAAATGAAGCAGGAGACACTTGAGCCACTTCAATTCACACATAGCATCTGCCATGGTCTGATATTCGGCTTCAGCCGATATACGCGACACAGTCTGTTGCTTCTTTGTTTTCCATGAGACGATTGAATCACCAAGAAAGACTACATATGCGCTGAGGGACCTACGAGTTATAGGGCATGCTGACCAATCCGAGTCACAGTATGCGGTCAGAGATAAATCACTATTAGCCGTAAGCATGATTCTCTGATTAGGGCACCCTTTTAAGTATCGTATAACTTTCAACGCAGCCATCCAATGATCATGTCATGGTCGTTGCATTAACTATGAGAGTAGATGGACAATGGAGCTTAGCTCAGGACGCGTAAAAAAGAGATAGATGAAGCGTCCAACTAGCCGGCGGTATTGGCTGGGATCAGTAAGAACATGCGATTTAGAGAGAGACAACTTGTGATTCAATTCAGTAGGAACAGAGCAAGTCTTCGCACCTAGCAGTCCACACTAATCCACGATGTCAAGAGTGTACTTTCTTTGTGAAACAAAGATGCCCTCAGGTCCACAGGCAATTTTGAGACCCAAGAAATACTTGGGTTTGCCTAAGTCTTTCATTTTGAAGCATTTGTGGAAATAGTTCTTGAAGCGATGGATAGTAGAGATGTCGTTTCCAGCGATAATAAAATCGTCAACATAGACCAGGATGTGAAGGCATACCTTACCTTGGATAAACAAAAACAAGGAGTAATCTTCATATCTTTGAGTAAAGCCAAACGACAATAAGGCCTTGCTGAGTTTCGCAAACCAGAAACGTGGCAATTTTTTAAGTCCATATAGAGATTTGCGAAGCCGACAAACCTTTGGAAGGATCAGTAGTTTTAAAACCAGGAGATAGTTGCATATATATTTCTTCCTCAAAATCACCATGTAAGAAGGCATTATGAACATCCATTTGATAGATTTCCCATCGTGTAGCAGCCGCAAGTTTGAGAAGAAAGCGTACTGTATTCATCTTTGAAACAGGGGTGAATATATCCTTATAGTCCAAACCTTCTTTCTGTCGATTTCCTCGTGCAACTAAACGAGCCTTTGGTCGTTCAATTGTACCATCTGCTCTATATTTGTTTGAAAAGATCCAACCACAGCCAATGGCCTTCTTTCCTGGAGGTAATGTTGTGATATCCCAAGTGCCATTGTCTTCTAATGTTGTGATTTATGTTTTCATTGCTCCATTGAAACGTGGATCATTAGCTGCTTCTTTATATGTTTTGGGAACATACTCCGTTGTTATCGCAGCGAGGAAGGCCTGATGTTTGGCATGAAAAGCAGTAGTAAATGTATAGTCAGCAATAGGGTAAGGTGTCTTACCTGAGAATGTTGGAGGAGGACTATGATCGTGTGCAGGGAGACCATGAGAGGGATTTGTAGTAGCTGCAGCATTGATGACAAATTTCTTCAGTAGAATTGACGGTTTCTTAACCCTATGGCTGCTTCCAAGAACTTCAAGCAGACCTGGAGACGGAGCTGTTTTGGACTGATCATTTAGAACAGTAGGAGAGGAAGACGAAGGTGTAGGAGACGCAGATGGTTGTTGTTTGTCCGTAGAAAACGGGGTCGTCGTAGGAGTAGTAGGCGTATTAGGAGTAGATGGTGGATATGTAGTCATATGAGGCGGAGATGCCTCTGTGGAATCAGTAGGAAGAGCATTGGTTGTGACCACTGGTGAGATTACAGTTTGTAACTCAAAAGGTAGTGAAGACGCAGGAAGCAACCAATCATCAAGTGGTCCGTTAGTGTTAAAAACGGGAGGTGACACAGACGTAGAATCCTCAATGCCCAGGAACTTGTGCTCAAAGAACACCACATCTCTACTCAAAGAACTCGTTGGATTCTAATTCATACAAGCGCCAAGCTTTCTTGCCAACCGGGTAACCAACGAATATATTTTTGCGGTTCCGGGTACTACACTTATCTCCGTCACGCGGTCGTTGATGGGCGTAACAAAGGCAACCATAGACACGAAGCTGATCAAAAAATGGTGGAGTACCATGAAGTACCTCGTATGGGGTTTTACCATCTAGAACATGCGTAGGAGTACGGTTGATAATGTGAGCAACTGCTAAAATACTTTCTCCCCAAAATTCAATAGGGAGAAGTGATTGGAATAGGCAAGCACGAGCTACATTCAGTATGTGACGGTGTTTCCTTTCAACTCTACCATTCTGTTGAGGTGTATAAGTACAAGACGTCTGGTGTATGATTCCATTATCCCGAAAATATGATGCACGAGTCATAAATTTGGTTCCATTATCTGTACGAACTGTTTTGACCTTCTTACCGAATTGCCTATCACTCATGTCGCAAAAGTTTCGAAGAAGTAAGTTCACTTTTGATTTTTCCAGCATGAGGTATGTCCATACCGCTCGTGAGTGATCATCCACAATGGTAAAAAAATAAAGGGCACCACACGATGAAGGTGTTCTGTAGGGACCCCAAACATCATAGTGAATCAAGGAAAACGTAGAATCAGCTTTATTAAGATTATCAGGAAACACTTTTCTTGTTTGCTTAGCTTGAAAACAAATGTCACACTGAGAAGAAGTAGTAAAATCTAGCTTAGAATTCTTAAAATCCGGTAGAGTAGATAAAGCCTTGTAGGATGGTTGTCCAAGTCTGTGATGCCATAGAGTTGAAGACAAAGATTTCGTTGTTGAAGCTCCATGAACTCGTGCAACTTTAACACTTGTAAAGTAGTAAACCCCCTCACGTTCTTCCCCTGCTCCAATCAGAGTCTTCGAAAAATGGTCTTGTAATACACATAAAGTATTAGTAAATATTGCAATACATCCCATTTGTTTTAGCAATTTCGAAACTGAGATGAGAGTGCAGTTGAAATCAGGGACAAATAGAACGCCAAAAAGTGAGTAATCTTTGCTGAGACGCAACGTCCCCTGTTTCGTCGCATGTGAATCATGGCCATTCGGGAATGTTACTGATGAGGAAGGGATGTAAACGATATCATGTAGTAAGATAATATCACCCGTCATATGGTGTGAAGCACCTGTATCGATAATAATATCAGTCAACGTTGTTTTACCCGACAATCGCTCCGAAGATAAATTGCTCTGTTCGTTTTGAAGAAGAGAAATCAAAGAAGCAATTTGATTGGAGTTGAAGGTTGGCAAACTTTGTGTTGCATCAGCTCGCCCACGTCAACGTCTTCTGTTATTTTTGGACCGTCCACCGCGACCACCTCGATATCCAGATGAACCGTTTTGTCGTTGTTGTTCGTGAAACCACTGGGGGTAACCGTGAACCAAAAAACACTCGCTAATAGCAATGTCCTTTTCGTCCATGATCGTAAAGGGTCTCGAGAGCGTGACTGAGATGTGTCAACTATAGACGTAGAATGATTCTTCGGAGGTTCAGTTTTGATCGAGAACCTTAAAGCTTTGGTACGTTGTTCCTTAGATCGTGTTGAGGCCATATTATGTTCTTCTCGAATGACCCGAGAGTATACAATATTTAGATCCGGCAGAGGCTCTTCATCAGTAATGGATGATCGTATGGAAGCAAAGCGTGAGTCATCAAGCCCAAAAAGAAATTTATGAATACGAGCATCTTCTCTTTCCTTCTCTATGTTTGCAGAAGCAGCACAGGTTCAAGGTCGAGATGTCTTCATGTTCTGAAGTTCTTCCCAAACCTTCGTAAGTCTTCCATAATAATCATGAACCGACTGCCCATCTTGTTTATAATTTGTAATCTCGTCTTGTATCTGATGAATACGAGTTCCATTCTTGACAGAGAAGCGGAAGCATAAGGTCTCCCAAAGCTTATATGCTTCAGGAACATGAGTAAATGTTGATCTGACTTTAGAGTCAATCGAAGTACGTATCCATCTGACGATCATACAATTAGTTGCAAGCCACCGAGAGAGATCAGGTTCGGCGACTGGTTTTGTAATAGTTCCATCGATGAATCATGTTTTTTGTTTTGCTTGCAGAGAGTTAAGGAGCTCCGTAGACCATACACTGTAATTGTCGTGTGTGAGTAGAACCGACGTGATAAGAGATCCAAGGTTGTCTGATGGACTAAGATGGTATGGCGATAAAGCCATGGATGCAACTTGTGTTGTTGAAATAGTATGAGAAGTAGATGTAGAATTATCGTCAGACATCCTTTGCGATGATCATGAACGGAAAAAAAACTGTAGAGAAGATGTTCAACAGTAGAGATGATCGGAAAAAAAAAATTTAGGTCTTAGAGATCGAATACTCTGATACCATAAAATATATTGTAGTGTGTTATCTATTCATGAGCCCCAATGTGGGTATATATACAAAGAGTATCATATAATCCAACTAGGATTAGGATTCACTAGATTAACATAAATCCCTAAAATATAGGAAGATAACTATTGCAGGTCCATTAGATTGATTACAAACAAGACATTTAAAAGGTTATAGTTTTAAAATATTATGCGCTTAAGCTAGCTACTTAATGTGGATGGTTTGAATGATATCATTGTTTAAGTAAACAAGATCGAGTTTGTGCAAAGTCTTAGACGACAGAGTGCAAATTTAGCAAGAGGTAGTTTTAAATACAAAGACTTAACTCTCAAGAAACAACTCCTTGTGAAAAATGATCACATCTTCTAAAACAGGTCCGGTCACCATTTTCTTCTATATTGTCTAATTTGATTCTTATCTAAGGTACACGTGTTTGTATGAATACTCGTAGGGGATGGAGGAATGCAGCCGCCACAAAACTTAATGAAATAAGAATAGAAGAAAAGATTGGGTTAGGTAGGTGACCATGATAAAGGTATCATAATTAACTCATGTATGTCACAACTGCAACAAAAAGAAAAAGACAAACTAAATAACAGTTTAAGTGAATCCAGAAGCTCTAACCACAATTTCATTTCACATGCATGACATACATTTGTGGACTGTGGTGACTAACCAACCCCTAGCTTGACTTGCAAGTAAAAGAGTATTAGTATAGAGCTTAATAGTTATTTAAGATTAGTAAATGCATTATAATCGATACACTAATTGTTTCAAGAAATGAGCTCAGGGATCTGGAGCTTAGCCTCGGAGTTTCCTAATCTTCTGAAAATATAAAAGTAAAAACTGCAGACTATTACATGGGTATTAATCAAAATCTGTGACGAGTTTGTGTTGGATTAATTAAAAAGCCATGGGCTTTTAAAACAAATGTGAAAAGAAATGGTTAATGGGGCAATCAAATATATACCTAATTGGCTTAATGAACAGAAGGAAAGTAGTCTCACATCGGGAAAAATTAGATGGGGGAGCAATATATACATATATGACCATGTACTATCATGGTTAGAGGAACATATGATTTTTTAAACGCGCATCGTCGCCGTCATCCGGCTCTCGGTTTAGTCTTGGTGGAGGATCTCTGGTTCAATAATTTTTTTTTGGACCAAATTAAGTCTAATATTTTTTCCATTTCGTTTCCGAAAAAACAGCATGACATTCATGTGTAAACGATGTGTAGTTCGTTTAAAAACAACACGAAGTTTATCTGTTCGAAACGGATCATAACAAGACAACAATGAGAGACTTGCGGAGAAAGCTGTTCAACGTTCCACTCCAAGATCCCTGAAAGTTCATAGTTCGATAGGACGTTCACGAGTGAAGCGTGAAGCGTCATCCATGGTTGTATCTTGAGACTCGATATTCGTACAGTTTCGTCTCACTACGAAGCAAATATTTAAATTTAAGGAAATAGATCATATCTCACCTCCATCTTTCTTATGAATGCGTTTTGCTTATCGTTTTTATTCGTATTTTGATTCGTCTATTTCCTTAACATCGCTTTATTAATATTGTTTAAATTAGTTTTTTTTTTGCTTCTACAATCTTAACTCTAAATTGCTTTTTTCAAAAGTTTTAATCGGATTGAAAATGATTTATAAAATGGTTTATTCAAGGATTTGTAAACGTTTTTGAAACTATGTTTGCGATTTACTCTGTAGCACTTCCGCGAGACGTTTCTTACTTATCTCATAACGGTTTGTGTTTTGCTCTATAGCACTGTCGCGAACGTTCATTGATATATGATTCTTAAAATGTTATAAAAACTATTCATTTCCACGGACGCTTTTAAAAAGGGAGTATGTGAAACAATCAAAACGCCTTCACAGACGGTTTTTGCGAATACTTTAAGCGAGTTTACAAAACGGGTCTTGGCTTATTATTTCTGGTGGTGATCGGTTTTAATGATCTCTATTAAAACCAAATGATTAATGATAACGTTTGTGTTTTTCTCTATGGCACTTCGCGAAACGTGTTTTGAAACATTCAATAGTCTACACAAACAGTTTATATGAACGCTTTTAAGCGTGTTTGCAAAACGTTTTCAGACTTATATCAATATGATTTGGTGATTTGTAACACTTTTGTGTTTTTTCTAAAAACACCAAAAATGACAATCGATTTAAAACTATTATTTTTTATTGAAATAATATGTTAATATGTTATTGTTTCAGCAATAACGTTGCAACAACTGATGCAACTTTGACAACCGCTGCAACAACAACAACTGTTTTTCCAGTGGGAAATGTTGTTGATGAAACCACTCCCCGTAGCCTCTTCGGTGCTGGTCTTTATCAAACCGGTTCAGTTGAAGGAACCACAAGTGCTCCGGTTGTAGAAACAACTCTTTCGTCTGTTCCTAGTGTAATCTCTCAGGGATTGATGCCGGACAAATTTGATCGCAAAGGCTTTAAAACGTGGAAAAAATGACGTTCTTCCTCACAATGATGAAGCTTGAAAAAATCATCCAAAAGGATAAGTCTATTATCCCTCACGGGATTGAGGATGTGCATATTTTCGCAAGTGTTGACATATGAGTGCATTCCAACTTTATCTACAAAGGATAAGATTTTTTGTTGCCTCATTCATCCATTGTACAAACTCTACTATGAGATTCCCATGGTGAAAGAGATCTAGAGATCACTGGACAAGAAGTACAAAGGTGAGAACGATGGCTACAAGAAGTTTGTTGTTGCAAAATTCCATGACTTCAAAATGGTGGATTTAAAACCCACCATGGATTAGGTGGAAGCGTTTTAGCTCATTTGCCATGAAATTGATGCTTAATGAATGTCCATATGTGAGACATTCACAACTCTCAGCTTCATTCAAAAGCTTCCCTCAAGCTATGCTGGTTTCAAGAACTACCTGAAATACAAATAGAAAAAGATGGGTTTCGAGGAGCTCATCATGAGGCTTCAGATGAAATCTAGGAACTGAAATGATGACAAGCTCTATTCTAAAGAGCTTAGTGTTAACATGGCTGAGCACAAAGGCAAAAGAAAGGCACATGCCCACTTTCTTGCCAAGCCTTTCAAAATGGTTGCACCATTGAAGACTTCTGGAACAAACTTCAAAAAGAAAGACATTGAAATCAATGCAAATGTGGAAAAAATCAAGGGAAAATGTTACTACTGCCACAAAATTGTTCACATGACCGCTAAGTGTTACATCAAGATGAGAAATGAGAAGGCTCGGACAAATCTCAGTGAGGAAGATCTCGTTGCAGTGGTGACTGAGGTCAACATGGTTGAAAGTAACAACCCTAAAGAATGGTGGTATGATACATGTGCTACCATCCACATTTGCACTGATCGGGCGATGTTCAACACCTATCAGAAAAGCAAGACTGAGAAGAAGCTCTTCATGGAAAATACTGCAGTCTCCAAGATTGAAGGCCGCGGTAGGTGATTTTGAAGATGACATCTGGACGTGAAGTCGCACTGACGAATGTGAAGCATGTGCCTGGCATGAGGAATAACCTGGTCTCGGGAACCTTGCTCAACAAGAATGGATTCACCACAACTCTTGAGGCGGACAAGCTCGTGATTAGGAAGAATGTGATGTATTTGGAAAAAAGGTATGTTAAGGATGAACTTATCAAGATGAATGTAATGACAGCCCCTCTGAGAGTTGTAACTCTAAAAGCTTCAGTGAATAAGAAAGAGCCAGTTGTCTGTTTGGTTGAGTCTTTTAATATATGACATGAAAGATTAGGTTATGTAAACAACAAATATATATATAAAGATTAATGAATTTAAATCTAATTCCCAAATTTAAAACAAGTAAACAAAAATGTGAAGTATGCGTACTAAGCTCACAAAAACGCCCTTACTTCATGTTTAAAAAACTAACAAACCTCTAGATTTAATTCACACCAATTTATGTGATTTAAAATATATACAAACTAGACATGGAAAAAAATATTTTGTGACATTCATAGATGACTGCACAAAATATTGTTATATATATTTATTACATAGCAAAGATGAAACCTTAGAAAAATGCAAAGAATATAAACTAGAGGTCAAAATCATCTTAAAACAACTATTAAGATTGTTAGAAGCGACCAAGGCGAGTATGATGGTCCATTTAATGTATTTGTAAAGAACATGGAATAATCCATCAAATTACAAATCCTTACTCACCAGAATCTAATTGAGTTTCTGAACGCAAAAATCGAACTCTAAAAGAGATGATGAATGCAATGTTGCAGGAATTTGGGTTACCCCAGAACATGTGGGGTGAAGCGTTACTTACCACTTCTTATATCCTCAAAAAAATTCCACACTAAATAACTGACAAAACACCATATGAATTATGAAAAGGTAATTTACCTTCGTATAAATACCTCAAAGTGTGGAGATGTTTGGCAAAAGTTGCGGTACCGCCACCAAAAAATATCATTATTGGACCTAAAACAGTGGATGGCATCCTTATCGGATATGCACATAATAGTAGTGTCTATCAATTTTTGGTACATAAATCTGAAATATCAGACATTCATGTAGATACAATTATTGAATCAAGAAATACATCTTTCTTCGAAAATATTTTCCTTGGAAGGAAAAATAAGTTTAAAAACGAACTCGAGAAGAAAGAGATGAGGACCAAAACTCAGAAATTGAGACAAACGTCGAGATTTCTATAAATGATATTTCAGAAAATGAAAAAGAATATAAACCCATAAGAGGCAAAAGAGCTCGAAAGGAAAAAAAAATTGAAGAAGATTTCTTAATGACATTTTTTGTAGAAAATGATCCAAAAACCTTGTCAAAAGTTATGTTTTCACTAGACGCTCCATTTTGGAATGAAACCGTCAAAAGTGAATTTGATTCTATCATGCAAAATTATACATGGTATATAATGAATTTACCACCAGGTTGTAAAGCACTAGGAGTAAATGGATCTTAAAACATAAACTAAACCTTGAAGGAACCCCTGGTAAATACAAAGCTAAACTTGTAGTTCAAGGATTCCAACAAAAAGAAGATTTTACTATTTTGATACATATTCTCCAAATAACGAGAATAACACCAATAAGGCTAATGATAGCAATTGCAGCCTTAAGATATCTAGAAATCCATCAAATGGATGTAAAAACCGCCTTTCTATATGGTGATTTAGAAGAGGAAATTTACATCAAACAATATGAGGGTTTTATCATTTCTAGACAAGAAGACAAAGTTTGTCGACTTGTAAAGTCACTTTATGGACTTAACAAGCTCCTAAACAATGGCATAAAAAATTTGACAATACAATGCTCTCAAATGGTTTTAAAATTAATGAATGTGATAAATGCAGACGATGTGCTCAGTATTGGAAGCAATAAAGACATCATTAATCAAACAAAAAACATGCTCAAAGGAAAATTTGAGATAAAAGATATGAGATTAGTATATGTTATTCTAGGGGTCAAAGTCACAAGAAATTCAAACATAATTATCTTAATCCAATTTCATTATGCTCAAACAATATCAGAGAGGTTTAAAAATTACTCTAATGGTACAGCAAAAACTTTGTTAGATCCCTTACTTCACTTAACAAAGAAGTGAGGTGAAGCGGTTTCACAAAACGAGTATGCACGAGTGATCGGAAGTCTTATGTACTTAACCAATTGTACTAGCCAAATCTAGCGCATGCAGTAAACATACTTAGTCAATATACAAGTAATCCATGTCATAAACATTGGAAAGCTACAACGAGATTACTCAACTACTTGCGTCATACCAAAGATTTTGGGTTTCACTATGGTGAAGAACCAACAGTTTTATAAGCATACAGTTATGCTAATTGGATATAAAATTCTACAAACTCAAAATCCACAAGTGAATATATTTTTACACTAGGAGGAGCGGCAATTACGTGGAAATCTACCAAGCAAACAGTATTAGCGAGATCCACCATGGAATATGAGTTTGTAGCCTTAGACGAAGCAGCAGAAGAAGTTGAATGACTTAGAAATATTTTGGAAGATATTCCTATGTGGGAGAAACTTGTACCAGCTATACGCATACATTGTGATAGTCAATCAGTTATAGCTCCGGTTCAGAATAATCTCTACAATGGTAAATTTCATCACATCAAAAGACGACATAAAATTGTTAGACAACTTATCACAAATGGAATGGGTTTAAAGCCTATAACGAAGGAGGATGCTTGATTGCAACCCTACCTATCATGACTGGAGATCCCAAGACGTAAGTTCAAAGGGAAAACAAAATCAAACATAATCCACGACAAGCACTTTGAGAGAAAGTAGTCTCTTTCCAGATCCTAAAGATGATAAAAGTGCTAACGAATGTGTCAAAAAATAAGCATAAGCTTTTAATGATTTCATATCTTCTAAAGTGGAGTATTACTCAATACTTTACATGGTCAATCACCTAATGAGTGTAAAATAGGATCGTTTCTAGGAGAATGAATGTAAGGCTATATTATTGCGGAGAAAGCTGCTCAACGTTCCACTCCGAGATCCTTAAGAGATTTTCGGAAAACGTTTCAAAAAACCGCTCCTCATCTCCTCTTTAAATATCGACTCATCCTCCTTCATTTCTTACATTTTTTCACAACGAAAACCAGAAAAAAATCCCTCAGCGTAAGTCATTAGTATGAGAGTGTTTCATAGAGTTCATAGCTTGATAAGGCGTTCACAAGTGAAGGGTGAATTATCACCCATAAAGAAATAAAAAGAAGATTAATACTATAAGGAATATAATAAATCAATTAATTGATGAAAACTATAGAGAATATGATAAATCAATGACCGAAATCATGGTTTGAAAACATAACTATATAAGGGAAAATTGGTAAAATTGGCCAATGTTGGAAGTAAGCTTGAAGATAATTTGGATTCCAAGTATTCCTAATCCTATTTGAATTGAGTTTATGAAATAAACTTAGTTTAGGAGTTATCTAACTAAGTTAAGAGAGTTTTAGGAAATCATATATCTATATAAGGAGATGCATACTTGTTGCATAACTTATGAGTTTACATTGCTCATTTTCAGAGCTTTAGTTTTTGATATATTTTTCTTAAGCTAATAATAAGAGTTGAGTATTCTTATTGATCTTGTTGAATTCATAAGTTGGAGATTAAAACAATATTTGGTATCAGAGCCAAACCATGGGAGAGATAACAACTTTAAATTCGATGGTGAAAGTAAAGGAAGGAGGTTCATCCTCTATCAATTGTCCGATCTTATTTGGTAACATATTTATGAATTGTTGTAGCCAAGGCTCTTTCTTTCTTGTAAACGCTTAAACGCAAATTCGGAATAAGATTTCTTTTACTCTCCTTTCATATTATTCGATTCTTTACTATTTTGTTTGTTCTCATCGTTTGATTGCGTCGCGTTTGGTTTAAAGCAGATTATTCGGGATCTCCTGGAAAAGTTAGGGTTTCCTGACTTCCTAAAGTTTACGGAAATCGACGGTGTGGATTTCGTTTCCCACATATAACTAGAAAGAAGCTGATGCTTGGTCTTGTTGATTTGCAGGTTTAAAAGCATATTCAATGGAACTCACCACCAGTTAAATTTGATGCATTTCACATGATCATGTATGAGTTATGGTTACGCCATCATGTATGAGTTATGGTTACGCCAACAAACCTATAAATTTTCAATAGAACCATTTCTTCTATATGTTAAGTTGGAACATGTGGGTCTCTCTTTAAGCCATTGAAACGAAAATGGAGTTATTTTTGCAATGAAATAGGTTAGAGCCATGTCTACTTCATCATTTGTTTCATCCTCTTTTTGGACGCAGATCTTTGTGTTCCACTATCTCAATTTCTCAAATAGTCTCAAAAATTTAAGAGCATTTCTAATCGAAAACCTTATTAAAAACAAAAATTTGGAAAAATAAAGATTTAGATTATTTTCTCTTAACAGATTTTGAAGAGATTTAGGGAATAATTATATTGCGAATTTGGCTGAACATACATTCTGCTGCCTGTAGATTGTAGATATGATGGTAGACTATATAATCCGTCTGTGGTATGATATAATATTCTAGTAGATAACGAAATATTACCTTAGTAGATTATTGGTACATAGGCAGATTTTGTGATTCCGTGTCAGTAGATATATATGAAACATTAGTTCATGAAATCTATCGTAGTTCAGATCATAAGAAAAATTGCAGCCGGTTTATTCTGCGGCGGTAGAATGATTACCACTAGGTAGATTTTAGGATCTACGAGTAGCAGATATCTATGTAGTTAACCGAAACTACAATCTACATGCTTGTATACAAACGATTTTTTCTTCTACTCTCCGTAGATCAAAAAATGAAATTGTGTTCCACTAATATTTAGTTAACTAAATTATTTTTCATATAATTGTTTCTTGTTTATGTACATTTTGTATAAATTTCTATATTTTCTAACTCTTAAAATAATTGATATGATTTTTTAAAGTTGGCCATGGGTATATGAGTCCAAAATAAACCAAAAAAATATTTATGGAAAATAGACAATGTAGTTATTTTTCTGTTCCGTTTTGACAGTTTTTCTTGTTTTTTTTTTTGCACATTCGGCTCTACATTGGGTAATATTAACTTTTCAAGTTTTGTTTGTGGTTTTGGTGATCATACTCCTTTATGAGCAGGCGTCATTACTCTAGTTATTATAATAATTAAAACATTATATTAGTTTTAGTATTAGAAATAGAAAGTTAAGGTATTTGGTTAAACATATGCTTAGAGAATTTTTTTTGCATATTTATAGGAAAAGAAACTTAAAGTATGAACATTTTATTTCTTAATCATTGATTATTCTGGGAAAATTGTTAATTATATAAAATAATTTGATATCATAATAATTTTAATTTTCAATAATATAGAATATATTAATAAAATAGTAAATGTAAATACAAACATGAAAGAAGAATTGTGAGAATAACAAGACTAATAAGCAAAGGTTGAAAAGCACTTTTCATCTTAGATGAATGAAAAATAGAAACATATCTAATTTAAGCTATGTATCTTCTAAATTTCTGATATAAAAATATCTAATTTGACCAAAATTTTCTTTTCAAAATTACTAGTTTTAATTTTTTGAGAGATAAAAACATTTGACTTGGTTAGTTCAAATTTATTTGAAATTTTTCTCTATATACATAAAAAGAACCAAATTCCAATAAGTTACAGATTCAAAATTTATCTAAAAACCTATTTAGAAAAGAAACAAAAAGATAAACGAGAAATGACAATGCTTCATATTTGGGTGACATGTAAGATAAGTTACACATACACAAATTTAAAAGATATGCAAAAGATGTGTTTAGCTTTATGGACTGAGGCATTTTGGATATACTGTTAGATGATGCCAGTTTCATTATAGGTGTTTTGTCAATGCATATGAGCATAATAATATTAAATATTAATGAATTACTATATTTATTATTAGAAATTACAAAACTTGTTGTTTTATCTTTGAGTTTCTTAATTTTAATTTTATGTGATTAGTTTTTCGGATAACAACATAATATTTAGGATTATATTATTTTGAAATATGTTTTTATTTTCTGGTTAATTTATATACATATATGTGTTTTAAATTTAAATTATTTAAAAATAAGAATTATTTATTATTCATTATTCATTAAAGATATAAATGATATTAATCACTCTAACTTTTAATATGAGAGATAAAATGAAAAAAAATCACTTTTCATATAATAATATAGATGTGATGGATATTTATAAATTAAAATCTAATGTATTATATAGTAGTAACATATAAATCACTATTTTGCTTTAATTTTGAAAGAGGTCATGTTTTCATATATACACTCTATTAAAAAATTAGAGGAAATTCTAAATTTACCTCAAATTTGATATTACTTTTCAAATTTACATTTAAATGATAATCATTTCAATAAATACCTTATGTTTATTATGAAAAGAAAACAGAATTAACTCTCATAAATCATTTATAAATGTTTAAGAGTTATTTATAAAAAAAATTAAACTCAAACTCACCTTTTAAATAATAATTTCTAAACAATACTCAACAAGATCAATAAATGTTTAAGAATTAATTATAAAAGATTTTTGCTTTTAGTTTTTGGTTTCTATTTTAAAATAATAACATGAAATATTATTAAAACTAAAAATTATTATTTTTAAATTAGTAAAACACAATAAAATATTAACAAAAACACATAAACGTTTTATAAAATTCAAATATAATTTATTATTATAAAAAAATATTAATATCTATCTTTAAAATACAAACAGTATATTACACACGAATAATGTGTAATACTTAAAATTAAAAATATAATTAACTTTCCTATAAGTTTATAGTATAAATACAGTAGTGTAATAAACAATTATTTACTAGCAATTTAGATTAAAATTATTAACAGGTACATCAATACAATTAAATTTATACATATTTTTTGTATTGGCTAAATTTTAGAAAATAAATTTATTCTTATTAATCAGTTTTAGTTTTTTAAATAATTTACTTTTAGTTTAATAAATTAAAATATTGGCCATCAGTTCATTATTAGATAAAATATTATTCAACTGTAATAGTTTTAGTAAAATTAAGCTGTGTTATAAATATTATTCTTCTTAAATTTGATTGTAAGTTATTTTAACTAAAATTTAAAATTATAATTAATAAAGCCTTTAAAATCCTATAAAATAATTAAAAATAAAAAATATTTTACTGATATAGATTATTTTGTAATTTTAAATTTAAATTTAAATTTAAATGATAGACAAAAATATTTTGTTGATTCTTAGTAATTTGGAATAGTTACTATATTATCACTAACATATTTTATTTTTTGTAATATATTAATGCATAAATACAGAAATATTAATATTTTAACAAAAAAAAGTCACGTACATTTCTTAAGAAACAAAGAAAATGTAGTTTTTAGTTTTTGCTAAGAAATAAGTAGTTATTTTAAAATATAGTTTCCCTAAATTTTAGGAAATTTATTTTCCAAAAATCTTAATTGGTAAAAAAATAGCTTTTACAAAATCAAAAACCAAAAACCATTTTAGAAATTGGAAACAATCAACCTCTAAATTGCCTAGAAAAAACACCAGAACAAAGTTATTTGTCCAAACAACCAGTAGCTTGTTCCTTCTTTTATTTTTCTATTATGTTTTTTTTTTAAAAAAAAATCCTAAGATGACTCTAATTTTTTTTTATCACAAATATATTTCTCAAACGTCAAAATGGCATAAATATTTTATTAAAGAGATAAATAAAGACACTGATAACCAATTGTTAATCAATCTAGATTTAGAGTTTAGATTTGAGAGGTGGAGTTTTGGGTGTGAAGTTTAGGATTTTTTTAAAAAAAAAATACCAACTTAAAATAAATATTTATAAAATAGTTTCAACAAGAATTTCGGATTTTAAAATAATTGTTTTTTTAATGAAAAAGGAAAATCAAGAAAAAATGTTCAAATTCAATAATGTATTATTCAAAAATAATCTTTTTATTTATTTATTTAGAGTTATATATATTTAAATATCTATAAAATAAGGAGAAATACTCTTAAATAGCCCTTTTAATTTTTTGTCATAAAAATAGTCCTCGAAAAATAAAATGACCAAAATAACCATTTTTAAGAAAACAAATTTGAATTTTTTTAATTTTTTTTTTTGAAATTTGAAACCATATCCCCAAAATCACCCCTTAACTCTAAACCCTAAATCTAAATTAGTTAACCCTAGGGGTATAAATGTATATAAATTTATTTTTTAGCTTCTAAAATGGGCTATCTAAGAGAATTTCTCTAAAATAAGTGTAGAATAGTCTTTTACCTATTTAATGAAACATTTTAGTCATATTTTTTTGTAATTTTTTTTTTTTTTTGATGAAAAAAAAAACAATTTTAGATCATCTGAGAGAATTGCCTTTTACTTTTTAGTTTCTGCTAGTGTGTTAGGTACTTAGGTTGAGGCTATTATTGTTCTAATATGGTGTTGGGGTTGCTGTGCTCGTCCTTTCAGTAGGAACTGAGTAGTGTTCGTGACCTCCTCCTTTCCGTTTTGTTGGCTTCTTAATCTCAAAAAGATAAAGACCATATTTTGTACTTGAATGCATGCAGTATTTGAATACAACATTTTGGATGGTGCATCAAAACGTGCTTGTCCTTGCAAAAGGAACGGAGTGTTGTCGTCTTCTCCTCCTTTCAGTTCGTTGGCTTCTCAATCTTGACAAGGTAAAGCTACACTAGTCTTTAGGTGTATGCCTTCTCCTCTCTTTTGTCGTCGGACCCAAATGAATTGTGTTCCCCGGCCTCTATCCTTTGTAGGGATGGGCAAAAAGCCAAACCGAACCGAGTCAAACCGAACCAACCGAACCGAAATCGATCCAAACCGAACCAAAGTCTACTATCAAATAGTTTGGCTTAAGATTTTCCCAACCGGATAAACCGTACCAAAACTGATCCGAACCGAATTAAACCAAATTGAATAAACCAATGTGTTTTTGTTATTATTTGAATTAAAAATTACTAACAATATACAATAATATAATATACTAAAATCCCAAGCCTAAAAGATCACTATTAACTTTATTAACAATTTTGAATTTTTTGAATTTTTCTATTTACTTTAGTTAACTTTGGTTTGATTGTGTTCTTATAAACTTTTGTAGATTTTTAAGATTTTAATTTTAATTTTATATGAGATTTAAATTAGATAGTTTATTTTTAAGAGGCATTATTAACAATTTTTAAATTTTCTATTTATTTTAGTTAATTTTGATTTAATTGTGTTCTTATATAAATTTTTGTGTCTTTTAAAGGTTTTTGTTTTAGATTTACACTGGATTTAATTTAAATAATTTACTTTTACATAGTCACCAATATGATGATGTCATGATCATGCGTTTATGTTGTAAAACATAATTTTTTTTACAAGAACTAAATTCGAAGAACCCCTTCGAACCGAATACAAACCGTACCAAAACCGATCCAAACTAAACTAATTATGGTTTACTTCAGTTGAAAAATTCTAAAACCGAATTAACCAAACCTAACCCAAACCGATAAAATAACTGGAGTGCCCACCCCTAATCCTTTGGATTTAGTATATTGCTTTATAACAATTTGTATATTTCGAACATCCTTGAAACTTAAAGTTCTCGTCTTATTTTGCATAATGCGTTTATTATTTTTGTTTTATTTTGCATTTTTACATGTACTTCAAACCATACTTTCAACAATAAAATTTAGTAAAAAGACTTTATGATAAAACTTGTTTTACATGGTAGCGTTTAAATGGATAGTCTCGTAACCATCCTATCCATTTCCTCTATAGAAAAAACCTACAACTTTTATTTATTTACATTGTAATAAAAGTTTTTTTTTAATTTAAATGATTTTTCATCTAGGCTCTAGCTAAAGAAACTTTGCAACTATTAAAAGACATTCAACAACTTTTTATTTAAGTTGTACGTCGTTCAGTTATCAGTGATCAGCACCTCTTGGAAGATGAGAAGGAGAGTGGTGAATGTCTTAGATTGGAGATGTCAAAGAGCTCCATGAATCTCTGGTCTGAGATTCTAGCTTTGGAAGCTGCAAATCTCTGGTACTCATCGAAGATGGAAGACAAACACCATCTCTGTATCTTCCTCACACACCCCACTAGACATCCAGTCCGATGCTGAAACCGAGCCAGAAGATAATTAGGATTTTATCTGTCTCTAGGGTCGTCACAAAGGAAGAGAGAGATTTCAGTTTTACCTTGCCACTTTTGCAATGGATTAAGACAGGATGATTCTCTGTATCTGTTTTTTTTTTTTTATAAATATTAGGCTAAAGAGATGGTGTTTTAGAGAAAAAAGGAAGATGTTACCTAAGAGTACTTGTAATGCTTCTCGGATAACTTGGTCCGGGATATTCACAAAGGGTTCCTGTAAAACAGACAGACACATAATAAGATCAATCAATGTTGATCAAGACAAGAAAGAACACTTTGGTGCTCAAAAGACAAAAAAAAAGTTTCCCTTCATTCAATCTCTATCTATCCAAGTCAATCTCGGTTTACTCTGGTTATGATCTCATCACAAACATGGAAAATTACTGATCATCCCATAAGTATAACATGCAAACCAAAGCTTCAAAATACATAATAGGATAAGGCACTAAAACATATTCCTTCCGTCGTTCTAGGTTTATGCACACATATTAATAAAACATATGATTTTGTATATTTCCAAAATAAAAACACAATTACTTATACACATAATCATATTTAAACCAATAGAAAAATAAATTGAAGAATCTTATTAATGAATTTTGTATCTAAACTCAAAAATGACACTTATTTTTAAACGAAATTTTTTCTCCACTAAAAGGAGGTAGTATCATAAAAGCAAATGAAAAATAATCCTCACCTTGCATCTTTCGATACCAAACTGAAACACTTTGATCCCATTCGATTTCGCAAACTCTACATTGACCTCTGGGTATGGCTCAGGGCACAAGTATCTTATACACACATCAATAACGGATCAGAGACTGAAGGAATCTCTCTAAACCTATGATTTAAGCTAATGGAAACAGAGAGATTACATGATGGATCGGAGTCTCAGGGACTGAAGGAAGCTGAAACTAACCGGTTCAGGGAAACCGGAACGGAATATTCCGTTATCAACCATGGCGAAGTTGAGCGGCGGCACGAACAGCTCTCTCTCTTTCTCGGTGTCGTTCGGTGAGTTTTCCGATTGAGGTACGGTGTGAACATCGCCGTTGTAACTCTCCAGCGTCATGCTCACGAAAACGAATTGTTCTTTTTTTTTCTGATAATAATATTCATGAGAAAGGTTTTGTTGGATTCATCGGGGAAGGAATGTTGAAACGGATCTTCAAGAATATTCCTCTCACAAACTATTGCCTAGTTCTGCGTAAACGCCAATGAAAAAGGATGAATAATCAAACTAATTATATTATATTTTTTCCACTAACTTTTTGCTTTTTATTAGTATTCCATTCCCTATACTTAATTGTCAAACACATAAATTTTAAAATATTAGGTTTTATATATTCTTAATAAAAATATTATTAAGTATATATTTAAATATATTTTATTCAATAAATAAATAAATTAACTAAAAAGTATAAAAAATTATATAATAGATAAATTTAGTAAACATCAGTTATTTTGTTATGAAAATTTTAGTTTGAAAGTATATTTGTCTGTTGACAAGATCTAATTAAAAATTATATATAATATAAGTATGAGAGTCTATATACGCACACATCACCACTTTTCTCAAAAAATATAGGAAAAATTGTCAAAACAGAACAAAAAAATAGGATAATTGTTCCTGGGCTTTTTTCAAAAGTGACTCAAAACTTGAACTCAATTGCAAAACCAACTCATGGTTTTTTTGAAATTTTCACATTCCCTTTTCACCCTAGAAGTTCGGATAATTCACGAAAATGCCATTACTTTTTTTTTTTGAAAATAATTGTATTACTATATCATCCTCATCTTCATCAAGTATTTATAATATTGTCATTGGCTTCAATACACCAACCACCATGAACAACCAATTTGAAGCTTTTAATGCTTCTAAAATCAACATCTACATCTTTATATACTTATTTCTTACACACACAAACTATTTTCCTTTCACTTTCTCTCTTATTACTTCCCAAAATCCCAACTTTTTGATTTTAAAATTTATAAACTTATTAATATTACTAAAATTCATGATTTTTGGTCAAGAACAAGTATGTAACTTTCACTAAGAAATGATATGTACTTTGAGAAGTTAAACATGAATCTCACCAAATTTAAGAAGAATTTTTATTTTTTTCAGATCCGGTTCGTGGAGAAGACTAAACTGAAAGTCTTCTCCACCGAGAAGACTTACAGGGAAGTCTTCTAGGAAGTCTTCCAGCAGAAGACTTCCCTGTAAGTCTTCTAGCTATATTTTTTTGTGATTTTGGTCTTCTGTCGAAAGTCTTCTGTCGAGAAGACTTCCTGGAAGTCTTCCACAGAAAGTCAAATTTCTGACACAATTTGGTCAATTGCAAAACTAACCTATTTTTCGAGAAGACTTACATGGAAGTCTTCTCATTTTTCTCGAGAAGACTTACATGGAAGTCTTCTCTGGAA
>MU106579.1:72354-105697 GCA_012274485.2 Sinapis alba
CATACAATACTATGACATATGTTTCCAAACCCTAGACCAAAGAATATCAAAAGATGATACATTCACTCATCTATGTTGAGCACAATTCAATTTTACTAGATTTTAATTTATATCATTTACAAATGTTTATTATTACATGATTTAGATTTTTCCTCCATAAAAATATTTTTTATATAATTTATAAATTATTTTTAAAATTTACTAAGCGAGAAGACTTACATGTAAGTCTTCTCAGAAGACTTACAAAATCACAGAAGACTTAAAAAGACGGAAGACTTAAATAGGCTATAAAGGTAAAAACGCATATAGTTTTTTTTTTTGGTCATAAGAGGACTGTTGTAATTTCACTACACTTTTAGGTTACTTTTGCATTTGTTTGATGTTTGGGTACACTTTTGCATTTGAATTCAAGTTTTAGGTTGGTTTTGGCAATTTTCCCATTGTTCCTTTGGTATAATATCATTTTTGTCTATTTTATCTCCTTTTTACCTTTTTTATTTCTGAAAAATAATAAAATAAATATTTTTATGAATAAAAAATTATAAAAATATAAACAATTAATAAAACACTCATATACAAAAAAGAGAAATTCCCTTAAATAGTCCATTTTAGTTTGTTTGTCACAAAAATAGTTTTTAAAGAAGAAAATGACCAAAATATTTTTTTTGAAGCTAAAAAATGCATTTATATGCATTTATACCCCTAGGGTTAACTAATTTGGACTTTAGGGTTTAGAGTAAAGGGGTGGGTTTGGGGTTAGGGTTTCAAATTTCAAAAAAAAATTCAAAAAAATTCAAAATTTCAAAAAAAAAAAAGTCTATTTTGGTCATAATATTTTTTGAGGGCTATTTTTGTGACAAAAACTTAAAAATGGCTATTTAAGAGAATTGCCCTACAAAAAATGATTAAAATGATTAAAAAATTGGTTGAAAAACTTGTTAAATAAAATTTTTAAATTACGTTCTACTAATAGTAGATTACGTTTTCTACAAAAATGGGTTAGTAGAAAACGAATTCTAAATTATACAAGTTCATCTACGTATTTTAGAACGAGCAATCTATTAATCGTAAAGATATCTACTTTTTCACAGAATGCATATTCTACTTTTATTAAGTATTCTAAAATATTCAGAATACAAAATCTAAACATTACCCGTACATCTACATGAGTAGATATTGCATTCTAAGTTTTTAGCATCGTTCTACAAAGAGTAGAAGGTGTCTTCTACGGATAAGAAAACTTGTTTTTTGCAAAAATTAAGAAAATTTCAGTTAAGCAAATATTCTAAAAATATTATAACTTCCTAAAACGTATTTTGGTCGAATTTTCTTGTCAAAATAGCAAAAAAAATGATTTTTTCCTTTCTTTTTCATCAATCTATGATTTCTCCACACTTTCTCTTTTGATTTTTTCAAAATCATGCTCTATGATTCATATCTATACAACATGTGGTGTTTGAAAATTAAGTGCAATCACATGATGCATTTTTTGACTGATGACAAAGGGGGTAAACTACTGTTATTGGAATCAATGCCTTTATAAATATTTTATAATTTGGAAAAAAATATGTTTAATTTGATTAATTCAAGGTTAGTTTTGAGATTATGAAAACTATTATATTATAAGAACGACTTAATGATGATATTATACTAAGGGGACAACTATCCTAATTTTTGGTTCAATTTTAGCAATTTTCTCAAAAATATATTTATATTATCAAAAACTTCTTGACCAAATTCCTTAATTCTTAGTTCTCAAAAAAATCCTTAATCCCATATTTGAAATTGTAGTATATGTAATATTAGTTTATTTGCATGTATAGGCTTTCCAGTCTTTCGATTAATTTAATTTATAAGTTTAATTATCATTTTTTGGTTGGCAACATCTATACTATTATTTGCGAAGTGATTTTTCGCAACGGAGCTCTCACGTTAAAAATTAGACCGGTTAAAGTCGATGTTACCCTTAATGAATTAATGAATTAATTATAAATATTTAATCAAAATCAAAATTAGCAAAACAAAATAAATGAAAACTTGTTTTAAGAAAAAAAAAAAATATATGTTGGTGGATTTGCTCTTTGTTAATGTGATCATGTCTTATCGTTAGAAATGATATCCTAATGCTAATGGTTTATTTTACAAATCTATATTTCCAATTTATTAAAAATCAGGATAAACTTACATTGTTTTAGTTTCTTCTTTTCCATATATTCGAATATTATAGATCATGATGTCTGTGTTAATCCGGTTAAAGTCGATGTTACCCTTAATGAATTAATGAATTAATCATAAATATTTAATCAAAATCAAAATTAGCAAAACAAAATAAATGAAAACGTGTTTTAAGAAAAAGAAAAAATATATGTTGGTGGATTTGCTCTTTGTTAATGTGATCATGTCTTATCGTTAGAAATGATATCCTAATGCTAATGGTTTATTTTACAAATCTATATTTCCAATTTATTAAAAATCAGGATAAACTTACATTGTTTTAGTTTCTTCTTTTCCATATATTCGAATATTATAGATCATGATGTCTGTGTTAATCCATGACACATCTAAATATTCAATATATTATGTTACAATTTATACTATCATGAGTGTTTCCAAATTTATTTTACCCAATTAAAATATTTTGATTACGATAAAAAATATTATATATAAAATTTTGTTTTTAGTTTATTATTAAACATTTTAAATGTATGTACATTTCTAAATTTATTTAAGGCAATAAAAAATATTTATCTTATGATAAAAAATTATCATATATAAAAGTATAATGTTTAATTTTTTACTAAATACTTTAAACATATAAACAATATAACTCATTGGTCTTTCAATTGATAATGTATCTATTTGTAAATATTTTTAAAATTGTTATGTCCGCATGTGCAAAGTGATTTTTTGCAACGAAGTGACTTTTTGCAACGAAGCTTTCACGTTAAAAGTTAAAGCAGTTAATATCATTTATACTCTTAATGAATAAAATATATATATATTAGCTAAAAATAAAAATAAATTTAATTTTTATTATATAAGTGATTAAAATTAATAATAGTAAGAATAATCCAAATTTTTAAGAAACTTATTTTAAAATAAAAAAGATAATTTGTACATATATTGTGTTATTATCCAAAAATCATTTAATAAAAAACAGAAAACATGTAACTAAATATTAATCAAGTAAAATTACTAATTTTATATAAATTAAAAGAAAATATTGAGTAATTTCTGAAATTTATTTATTAAAAATGAATTTAGTGAATGAAATTTTCAGAAAAATTATAATACATAAGAATTTTCAAATAAAACATAAATAATAATTTACATTATAATATTTAAATTACTTATACATGCATTAATAAGTAATTATAAAATGACTTTGGCCGCATGCGCGGGCGAAACACCTAGTAACCTATTCTATGACGATTCTAAAAATCAAAAAGTTAATTCCATATCTATGTAGTAGATGACATAGAGAGGTTGAATCCTAGCACGGCATGCTAAAATGTATGTCCTCTTATTATAATAAAATTGTATATTGATAGAATGAAAAAGAATATAACTGTATGTCACGTTTAATGATAACATTTCAGCTTTTTTTCTTATTTCAACCGGTTAGTTTTCGAAACAAATAAAAAAATAGATTTAATTATGTTTTTTGGTCATTATTTAAACAAATGCATAACAATATTTTTTCTATGATATTTTTTAAAGAAAAAGCCATATACTCTAATTACAACTTTATTATTTTGTTTTACTTTAACACTTTTTCTTTTATTTACTCATGTTTGCTCCTATTTACTTTAATGTTTACCAACCATATTTTCAGTGTTCAAAGAAATTTAACTTGCAAAAAATCCACGATGAAAAAAAAAATTCTAAAATAACATGAGTAACTTTTCTAAAAATATCACAAAAATTGTAAAAATAAGAAAATCTTAACGAACTCACAGTTATAATTTTCTCGATTTAGTTTTCACAAAATGATCTTCTATATATCTTCAACCTCATTTGTTCCATCTTCTAATCATTCCATCCAATTAGCTTCTACCATGTATCTTTCCCACAACTACTAATCAACTCTTGGCACCTCATTCTCTTCTAAATCAATTTCATATATCAGAGGTTTAGTTTTAAATTGAAACAACATAACCCTATGTTTACATCATTCCAAAAATTATTATTTTATTTAATCTAAATTTTTTTCTTTACGTTTTAGTCTATCAAATTTCAAGATCATATCTACTCACAAGTATGAATAACCGTATGAACAAAATATCATTCAAACCAACTACCAAAATAACCTACAAGAATAACATAATAACAAAAGGCTATTTAAATCTCAAATGTAACATCATGTACGAGAAAGTTGTTGCTCAAATAAAAAGCACCTTTAAACTAAAACCATCATATGAAAAACAATAATTGAGAATGTGAATTACTGCATTAAAAAATCTTGTAATCAAAAGAAACACATATCCACTGTCACTGGATAAAACAAAATTTAATAAATTTTCTTTTGTCTTTAACAACACTTGTTCTCAATATATAGAATCAACTTTCACTTGTTCTTTAATAATCTCTAATATAGGGGAAATATGTATTACGAGAACTTGATATGATGTTGAACAATATATATATGTGGTATGTTAGTTCATCATCCATATACAATAACTTTTTTTCTACCTTGATTATCTTCAATCTTCAAAGAGAATATGGAACACTATATTAATATTTAACATTAAATTAAGTTGTGATGGTGCATCTCTTTCTCGAGTAGAGATCAACAAAAAAGAAAAATGATGTTATGATTTTATCAAAAAAAAAAGAATAATGTTTTGTTGATGCATTGATCAACTACAATAGACTAAGTTATGACAGTACATCATTTCTAACAGTGGAGATTATGATAATAAGGTACTTTAATCGAGTTTTAATAAATAAAATTCCAATTTTTTTCATATTTCAGTATAACATTTTATCTTTAAATTTTTCATTTACACAGTTAATTTCATAATATTATTCAATTGTTATAATTGATGATAATTTATTTATATAAAATGAATAAACAATTAATTGATGTTAAAACTTTAGTTTATCGATAATTATAATAAAAATTATAATCAAGGATAGCTTTTAGTAAAAGACTTATAATCAATAAGAAGTACAAGTAGAAAAGAAAAATATAAGTGAAATCAAATAAAATGAAAAAAGTATGCTGCAAAAGGTATTATGTTTTCTATTAAAAATCAAAATAAAATAAACAAATATAAAAATTTAGTTAGACGGAATGAAACTATGTGAATGAGGCCAAAAATAGTCAAATTAATATGGTTGTTTTCCTAATTTTAATTAGTACTCCCTCTAGATACAAATATATGATGTTTTAAGTATTTCACACATATTAAGATAATAGTTATTTTCTATTGATTTTTCACAATAATTGAGTTTTAATGCATGTAACCCACAACACATAAATGCATCAACACATAAATGCATTAGTAAATACAACTTACATGTAACCGACATGATCTAAATAATTACTAATAATACAAGATGTCTTTTTTTCAAAATAAAATTGGTTATTCAAAAGACACTAGACACTTTGAAAAAATTTAGATCTTGAGCCACATTTTTAGCGAAAACAAATTTAGAATGAAACCAAAACTAAAACAGCATTTCATTAATCTTCCATATATATTAGAAATATAGTTTTACACAATTAAACTTATCACATGCTTTTCAAATATTTTAATTAAATTTACCATTTCCAAATAATGAAAGAGAAGCTTTGTTTGATTTAAATAATAGTCCCCCAAAAAATTCTACTACATCGGATGATGGTGCAATTATTCCATTTGATGATGAACTGAAAAATTATTCTTTTTATGTATTCATGTATATTTTGTTTCTTTATTTTTAGCTATTATTTATTTTCAGCTGTTGGTATCTATTTATATATTACTTCTAACAATTTGCTACTAAATCATGTCAAGAAGTATTCTCTGCTTTTAATAATTTTACCAGATTTTTTTTAATTTTTAGAACATAATGGCATTCTGTAAAATATAACTGACATTTGGTGTTAATAATAGTCCATGATAGTTATCATGTGTTATATGTTCTTATACATAATTATCACTGATGTTTGATTACTTATTTATACATAAAAAGTACAGAACAATTTTTTTTGTTATCGTTGTACTTTTGTCTTATAACAAGAAGATATAATGTACATATAATTTAGTTATTTTAATATTTGCAACATGAAAAAAACATTTACGTGTCAGAACGTCATGAAGAAGCTAATGTTCAAAAAAGAAAACAAATGACAAATGGAAAGGTAGAGATCTATCTTGCACTGTTGGAGAAGTATCAATGGAATTTTAAAGAACTCAACGACAACATAAGTTTCATATCTATTTTAAGCCTTCTTAAAAACAGTTTAACAAATTTGGAAATGAGCCAAAAATACTAATAGTGGAGAAGTTGTTGATGTATCACTTAAGAGGAAAGGAAATTGTGGTATGAAGAAAAAGCAAATTGACTTTGAGCAATTTGCTAATATCCCAATCCATCGTCGCACAACATTAAGTTTAATTTATTAGCAAAATCTTTATATGTGAGTCATGGGTTATTGTCTCGATTTTTAAAAGCAGGGATCACTAAGCAACATTCAAATGCCATCAAGTCATCTTTGAGTGAAGGTAATATGAGAGCTTAGATGGAATTTTGTGTTCAATGCTTGTTAATGCTATTTTTTCCGATAATCCAAATTTTATTAATATGTACAATATTGTATATATTGATGAACAATGATTTTATATGACAAAGAATACGTCAAATTATTATTTGCTTCCTGTTGAAGAAGATCTCCATCATACATGTCAACGTAAAAACTATATCAGAAATGTAATATTTTTATCTGTTATGGCGCGTCCAAGATACTATAAAAAGGAAATGAATTTTTTCAGAAAAATATGATTATTTTCATTTGTTACAATGCAACCATCTCAAAGACGAAGTAGAAACCGAGAGAGAAGTACTTTGGAGTTGATGACAATGACTTTCATCAAGGGATAAAATATAAATGAGTTCTTAATTGAGAAAATAATTCTAAAAATTTAGGGAAAATGGCCAAAATAATATTTTGGGAAAACTATTTTTATTCAACAAGATAATGAAAGAACACATGTTGATCCGAAATAAATAATTTCAAGCAGTTGTTTCTGATCATGCTTTTGATATCCATTTGATGTGCAAACCATCAAATTCGTTCGACTTGAATATTCTAGATCTTTTATTTTTTAGTGTCATTCAAGCACTACATCACCATGTACATCCTAACACTATAGAAGAACTTATTTCTGCAATTGAAAATTCATTTAATAAAATATCCTTCAACACAAGTGAACCATATTTTTTTGACTCTACAATCATGCATGCAAGAAATTATGAAGGTCCAAGGAGCAAACAAATATAAAATCTCACATTTAAAGAAAAGTGTTTTAGAGAAAAAAAGACAATTTAGCTTTATAACTGACTTGTAATCCTATATGGTGTGAGATATAATAAATTATTTGTCTACTTAAGTTTCTTTTATGATTGTGTTACGTAAATCATAAAAGAAACTTAAGTAGACAAATAATTTATTATATTTGTACCGTGAAAGGATCACAAGTCACTTGTAAAGGTAAATTATCTTATTTCTCCAAAACAAATTTCTTCAAATGTGATATTTTATACTTGTTTTCTCCTTGGACCTTCATAATTTCTTGCATGCATGATTGTAGAGTCAAAAAAATCTGGTTCACTTGTGTTGAAGGATATTCATCAAATGAATTTTCAACTGCAGAAATAAGTTATTTTATAGTCTTAGGACATACCTGGAGTTGTAGTGTTTGAATGGCACTATAAATTAAAAGATCTAGAATATTCAAGTCGGTTAAATTCGGTGGTTGACACATCAAACTGATATCAAAACCATGATCAGAAGCATCTGCTTGAAATTCTTGTCTCTCGGATTAACGTGTGTTTTTGAATTATCCTTTTAAATAAAAATAGTTTTCCCGAAATCTTCTAGTGGTCATTTTTTCTCCAAATTTTTGGAATTATTTTCTCAATCAAGAATCCTTTATATTTTCTCCCTTGATGGAAGTCATTGCTTTTAATTCCAAAGTACATGCCTCTCGGGTTTTACTTCGTCTTTGAGCTGGTTGCATCGTAACCACTGGAGAGAATCCTAATTTTCCTGAAAAACTCTCATTTTCTTCTTCATCATATCTTTAATGCGCCATAACAGCTAAAAACACTTCCTTTCCAATGTAATTTTTACTCTGACATATATGATGTGGCCCTTCTTCAACATGAAGCAAGTAATAATTTGATGTCTTCTTTGTCATATAAAACCATTTTTCATTAATATGTATAATATTTTACATATCAATAAACTTTGGATTATCGGGCAAAACAGCATTATCAAGCATCCACATACAAAATTTCAGCCAAGTTTTCATACTACCTTCGGATTATATGGCTTGATGGCATTTGAATGTCGCTTAATGGTCCATGCTTTTAAAAACTGAGACAATAACACATGGCTCACATTTAAAGATTTTTCAAATGACGCTAAAATTGTGCGACAATGGAGTGGGATATTAGCAAATTGCTCAAGGTCAATTTGATTTTTTCTTTGTATCATAATTTTTCTTCGTACCTCTTAAGTGATAAATCAACAACTTTTCACTAGTAGTATTTTTGGTTCGTTTTCCAAATTCGTTGATTTCTTTAAAATTCCATTAACACTTCTCTCCAACAGTGCAAGATAGATCTCTACCCTTTTCCATCTGTCATTTGTTTTCTTTTATGAACATTAGCTTCTTCAGGACTTTCTTACATGTAAATGTTTTCCCCTGTTGTAAATATTAAAATAACTAAGTTATAGATACATTATATCTAATTATTACAAAGCAAAAGTGCAACGATAACAAAAATTATTGTTCTGTGATTCTTATGTATAGAACATCAGTGATAGTTCTATATAAAACACACATAACAAAGGACAACTAACATGAACTATTATTAACAACAAAATTCAGTTACAATAAGCAATTACATTCTAAAAATTAAAAGATCCCGTAAATTACTAAAAACATAGAATACTTCTTAACATGTATTAGTAGAAAATTGTTAGAAGTAAAATGTAGATATATATATCAAAAACAAAAAAAAATAATTAGCTAAAAATAAAGAAACAAAATGTACCTGAATTCATAAAAGAATAATTTTCCAGTTCTTCATCAAATGGAATAATTGCTCCATCATCCGATGTAGTAGAATTTTTTGGTGACTTTTTATTCAACTCAAACAAAGCTTCTTTTTTATTATTTTGAAATGGTAAATTTAAATCAAATCTATGAAAAGCCATTGCTAAGTTTTAAATTGTGTAAATTCAAATTACTAATATTTATAGAAGATTAGTGAAATACTCTCTTAGTTTTGGCTTCATTCTATATTTGTTTTCGCTAAATTTTATGTTTTACCCTAATTGATACATGATTTTATTTGATTATGTTAATTAATAAACTGAAATAATCAAATAAATGTATTGAAAACATAACAATCAAATAAATGAATTGAAAACATAAACCGACATTTAAGATAAAACAAAAATTAAACTTTAAAATGACAATTAAAATAAAATGGAAGAAATACTTATTACTACATTTAATGTTCTTAAGTTCAGTTAAATATTCTTGGCTCCAATCAACTTATTTGTTACAGTTTTATACATGCTCTTTTGACTAAATTTAATGAATTTTACTTTACTAAACTTAACCATTTTATTTTGGTATTTACTCTTTTAATGGCATTTAACGTTTTCACTTCACTTAATTAATATGTTTCACTCGACATGTTTTCAGTTCAATAATTACTTATTTACTAATTTAATTTATGGACCACTCAAATTTTCTTGACTTCATTGAACTTATTTGTTTCAGTTTAATGTTTTTCCTTTATACTTGATTTAACGTTTTTTACTTCACTTTACTTAGTCGTTTAAATCATAATCGGTTTAGCATATGATGGCAGACCATTTTCATTACCTTTAATAGTTTTAACTTCGTATAATGAATCCACTTATCATTGTATTTACTTCATATCTGTAGACAATTTTTTGTTTCTCTACTATAATAGTTTCACTACTTTATATAAGTGAAAAATATCAAAATCGCTATTTTCATATATTAATATAAATTATCGCTGAGAAATAAGTAGATTAATGGTATAACAAATTCTGACACTTCCAATTTGATTCAACGGCTAAAGTAAAAATAAAAATATTTAGGAAATAAATAAAAATTGGTGGACTTGTTGATAAAATAGAGGAATGTTCAAAAAATTACAACTAATTTTTTAAAAACTTGTTAACACCTCAATTTTTGTTAGCTTGTTAATTATCTCAACTAATTATTTTATTTTAATACACTAAATTTAAAAAATATAATCATTTTAATACTCAAACAATAATTATTTTTATCCAAAATTTGATAAGTTACAAACAAAAAAAAAATCTCAAACTCAAAAACAAATAATAAAAATGTCTATTTTAATTTGATTTTTAGGAAACAATAACTAAATTTTGGATGATATTTAATTCTTTTGAAAAGCTTAATTTTTAGGAAACAATGACAAAATAAGTAATCTATCTAAACTACTAAAAGTGAAGTAATTTTGTACTTAACACTTGATTCATTTTTAATAATACAACCCTACGCCACTGCCTTTTCTAGATCGACAATTAACTTAGTTACTTAACCGGCGAGATTTTAGTTATCTTTAGAAACCAGCTATACCTTTTAAAAAGGACGCAAATTAATTAACCATTTTATTTTGTCTGCAGAATCCAATTCAAATTAATTAACCAGCTATACTGTTTAAACAGCTATACTTTTTCTTTCCAAAAATTAATTGTGTACGTGTTTCAATGCCTTTCATGTCTCGGTTTGGTCTTTTTTACATAATCACATACAACTAATCAATTGTGTACGTGTTTCAATGACTTTAATTTCTCGGTTTGGTATTTTCTACAGAGTCACATACAACTAATCAAATATTCTATTTTCATACTTATTTATAAAAATTATAAATAACCTACCACATCAAAAATTGAACCGTAATATATAACAAGTATGGTTTTAATATATAATATAAAGCTAAACTATTGCACGTTTTTGTTCATTATTATTGTTGCTTTAGTTTTTCAATATGTTGTTCTTCTTATATTTACAATCCTTTGTGATTAAAATCTTTAAAAAAAATTGATAATTTATTTAATTGAGTCAAAATGGATTGAGAATACTCAAATATAATTTCATTCCACCAAACCTAAACTAATAAATTTGTTGCACAATTAAATCAGTAACATTTTATTAACTTTTCCTATATTTAACCAATCACCATTATTAAACAGATAACAATCAGCATCATACTTATATTCTCTAATAAACCACCTTGCACATCACGTTATATTTAGTTAACAAAACAAATATATTGTTACCTAAAAAAAATAATCGGATTAAATGACGCATAATTATCCTTGCAAATCATGTTTTACTTTCCTTATTCACGAATATTCTGATTGGTTAAAAGAATATTTATTGTGCAATATTTCAAAAAAAGAATGTTTTTTGTGAAATCTTTCAAAACGTATATTATGTTGCTATAATTAATTCAAATCACAACTGAATAAATATTTTCTTCAGATTTCTCATTAAACCTACACACAGTCCTTCACCAATATATATATGCAATGCCTAATACTTATAATCTTATCATTCGAACCAAAGAAAACCTAAACATGTCAAACCAAATATCCTTCCCTCTTCTCACAAAGCTCAAGCCTTACAAAAACAATTGGCATGTTCAAGTTAAATGCTTACATGCGTGGAGGCAAAACACTTCTTTTGGAGATTCTTACGAAATGGTTCTAGTCGATGAAATGGTAAGTTGTAACCGTAAATGTTATTATGAATCAGAAGCGGCTTTCTTATGCTATTTAATTTCTAACGTAGACAGACCTTTCTATTTTAAAGGGTAACAGAATCCATGCTACTTGCAAAATAGATCACATGTACCAGGTTCAGCGTAAACTACCAATAGGAGAATGGCGAGTCATTGGAAACATTGTCATCTTGGCTGGTGGTCAATACCGAACATCCAGCCATAAATACAAAATGACTATCTCAGATGAGTCTGTGATAACAGCTTCTGATTTAAGTGATGATGTTTGGAATATCTGCTTTGTTCTTTGTAACCCACCGATAATGGATTAGTAGACTCCCACATAAACCTAAATAAGGGGAAAATTTAAAATTAAATTGAAACAAACTTTTGTACTTAGGTTCAGCACATAAGTGTAAACTATATATCATGACCACTAAAATAGATCAGGATTGCACTTTCAATCCTCTGTTCTTCAGTAATCAAACAAATATATTGACTCGATCTTGTAGTGAGTTGATGCGTTAGAAGTTACAACTGATACTTGACTGAAAGTGAAGACAATAACATGAAACAGTTAAAATCTGAGATAGAAAAGCAAAAGACAAACAAGAAATCAAGTTTACCCTTCTACTAATGAAGAGGCTGAGAATCATGAAAGACAAGATCTTCTTCAAAGACATCATGTTCAAACTCCATGTCCACAATATCTTCATCTTCTGATTCAAAATCATCATCATACAGATCTCTTACTCTTGGGGATTGGGTGGTAAGCACAAAACCAACATCACTGTTCATTTCTTCTACATGCTCCACAAGCCAATCTCCAACAGTGTCTTCGTTACCATCATCGAAGATGACATCAGCATTGCTTTCTCTTATCTTCTTCTGCTTGTTAAACAATATTGCATTGAATTGAACATAGACTAGACTGTTTAGCCTATTCAAAGACAACGACAAAGAAAAGAGAAAAAAACAAGACAAAATAGATAAAGAAAAAGACAAGAGACAAAGACTAAAGAGGTTAAAAAGATACAAACATCACTAAGAGACAAAATATGAAATGTGAAATGATATATTTAAATACAAACCTCACGACAACTTCCAAAATCTTTATTTTAAAGTTCTATTAAGAAAGACAAAGGAGTTGGTCAACCCTAAGCTAACCCCAACAGTTTACAAAGTGATAAACTTTCATTCGTGTGGACCTATACTTCAGTAACAATAATCGACAAAGTCAAATTCTAAAACCTACAAAGCTAAACTTTTTTACCGAATTATAAAAGAAACAAACTTAAGATACTAAGCTAGGGAATCCACAATTTGAGAAGAAGATTTCATAACTTAAAACATGAGTGATTTAGTGTTATTACCTTGAATCCGGTAGAATAAAGATTTGCAATCGATGGACGAATTTGATTCACGGTGATTTTCTATGGATTCACTTGAATTGAGGAAGAGCAATCGAAACTAGGGTTAACAGAGCTTTCCCAATTCTGTTGTTTGAAAGAAAGATGAGGATTTTCACTTTTTAGTACTAATGAACCTTTAATATTGGGCCAAACTGTACTAAGTAATATGGCCAATTTTTTTTTGTTCCAATGATTTTCACGCTTAAAACACTGTCTCGGCGGGCATAACTCGGTTTATTGTAGAAACCAACCGAATTGGTTCAACTCGCTAGGCGGCCGAGTTTTTGAACAAGGATCTCATCTAATCACAGGAGCCAAGAAATTTATAGTGTATACAGTCTATAATAAGCTCACTTCTGTGATTTCAAGTGTATATCCTCCATACTAGCCCCATCTACGTGATTTACATCAAATATGTCAATATATATATAAAATAAATAAAAAACTAAAATCATCTATAAATATAAATTGACTGTTAGATCTAATCCAAACAAACTCTAACCTTTTTAAAAAAGCTTTATTTAGTGATGATCTTCATCTATCTCTTCAGTTTTGACCGGGATACATAAAGAATTGTTCACTATGTTTGACGATATGGTGAGAAATAATGATAAAGTTGACTGTGATTACCTCTGTTTTGCTAGGAAAAAAACGTCGCATGATCGGAAGGTTTGATTCTTTTCCGGAAAAACATAACATAAACCTAATGGACTGAATTAGTATGGCTCAAACTAAATTTTTGTATTCTATGGCCCAATTTAACAATACAAATGTTTGTTTTATATATGGGACAAATATGTTACAAAAAATATATATATATATGGGACAAATTATAATTATCAAGTCTTTCATTGTGTTATGTATGATTCATATTAGGGAAATTCTCTCAAATAATATTTTAAAGTTTTTATCACAAAAGTAGACCTAAAAATGATCAAAATAGCTCCTTTTGTTTTGAAAGTTTTATTTTTTATTTTTTATTTTTTAATATTTGAAATCCCCACCCCAAAACCTCCACCCTTTAACTCTAAATCATAAGTTTAGATTAGTTAACCCTAGGATTATAAGTGTATATATACCTCTTTAATGAAACAGTTTGGTCATTTTCCTCATTGAATGCTATTTTTGTGAAAATAAACTAAAAATTGTTATCCTAGACAATTTCTCTTCTTATTAATTATATAACAATTTTTTTTTGAAAAAACTATAGTTACAATTCTAATGTTATTTTTAATACATTCAGTAACAACATAAAATTCACTTGTATAATATAAGTTTCATAGGTAATCATGTTTTGTTAAAGTTTGTTTCATTTAATTCTAAATATAATCAACTAAATTACTTAATAAAATAATTATTGATACTGTAAAAAAATATAAAAAATTCAACATAGTCAAAAAATTCACACAATACAGTAATAAAATACATAGTTTAAACAATATACTAAAATAGTACAAGTGAGACCATTAAATTTTGTTTTTATATGTTAATAAAATTCGTAAAAATATATGTGAAAACGCGCATGTCAAACTCTAGTATATTATTAAAACTGTAGTACCTTTTAAAAATAACTCTTACTTCACCTAAAAATTACGATTCCTGCCACGACATTTAAAATAAATAATTAATTTAAATTACAACTAATTCTAGAGGTTTCCATTGATGGTAGTTTTTCATTTTACAAAATTATATAACATGCCTTATTTGCTAGACTAACCCAAAATAATTCGATTACAATTAGACCTTATCATAACTCAGTTACATCTTTTTATGCATATATATATATTATCCTATCTGTCGAACATTAAAAAAAATGTTAATCAGATAACTTTTGTAATATATTGCTTCAACTAAACCAAGCATTATACACAATAACCAAATAATTACGTCAACTAACCTAAACCTGAAAGTAATATAGTTCACACAAATGGTTAATAACTTAATTTTAAGACAACTTTGATATACATTTCACATGAATTCTCAAACGGACAAAGAAAAGATCAAACAAGTAAGAGTAGCTGATTTAAGCAAATCAAATATAGAATAAATAAGCAAAACAAAACAACTGAAACTTTTAAACTTGTTTTTTCCACTCTAGAACATGTTCTTCCTCTTACCCTTCTCACCCATTTTTCTTGTTTCTCAATCACCAAGTTAGTCAAAACGAAGCTATAAAACTAAAACGTCACGTCACTCCACAGCATCAATGCAGTTCTCACCTACCTCTCCCTCATGGCCATTCTTGTTTTTTCCATAAACTTCTTCCGACTTTGGTGTTTCCTTTGTGGACTTCTTCATATCTGGTGTCCTCCTCGGGCTATCATTAGCTTTGGATTCTTCCTTGCGACCGTCTACACTGTGGCGATGTCGAGCACAATGCTTCCCTTTCACCTCTTGATGTGATGAGTTGACTGTGTCGCTGCAGCTCTTTCTACGGTTAAGGTTTGGTGACTTGGGCCGAGTCAGAGGAAACTGTGATCAAACAACCACATAATGTTAAATATTATACATTATCCATGAATTGCAAATAATAACATCTCAAGGAACTTGCAGGTTTTAGAACAGTCTGATTAGTTTAAAGATAGAGAGAATGACAAAACAAACTTCTGTTCAAGAGATTGTTGTTCATGCTTATAATAGTGTGAGATACTGCCAAAATCATAACAAAGCTAACATGGCCATATACTAGGATAAGCAGTTAGTGTGGAAAGTGAAGACTTATCTCACACGATCATAACTCATTAAGAGAAGGAAACAAAATGATTATGATGGGAGTTAATCAGTGTTGGAGAAGCAAGAAAATGAGGAATGGCCACAGAAACAGGAAGCAGAGACAGTGTGGTTTAGTTTCTATACCTTTTTAAGTGGCGGTTTCTGTGGAGGAGGCTCGTGGTAGAAAGTCGGTACGGGGTTAGCTTTGTAAGCCATATTCTTCCGGAGTTGCTTAGTGGCTATTTCTTGCTCTTCCTGAAGATAAGCACGTTTTCAATGTTTCTGAGAATGCTCAAGAATGTAAGATTATTATATTGAATCCAACATGTAAGACCATTGTTTCAAACTGTGCAACCTTTTTTTCTGCAACATCATGCTATTCCTAATGAAAATGCACGACAACTTTATATGTTGTTATAACACACATGGAAACTATAAGAAGGAACTTTCAACACCATACACTAGCTAATGGACATGTGTATGCATGAGCATATACATTTTTTTTCTGCATCATCATGGTATTCCTAATGAGAATGCAAGGCACAGAAACTATATGAACTAAATCTATACTAACTAATGGAAGTGTGTGCAAGAGCATATGTGTTGTTGTACCTTAAGCCTTTTCTCGTTTTCTCTCTTCTCTTCCTCAAGTGCTTTCTGTTTCTCCTCTAGCTTCTTGTAAAACTGAAACCATAATACGTTGATAAACAAGAACAATAAGTATGACATCTCTAAGGAGTGAAAGAGCGCAAATACCTCTTTGCGTCTCTCCAGCCGTGATGTGCTGCTAAAGGTTGGAGCGACTCCAATGGTTACCTTGGGTTTAATAGTTCTTACAGATGTAGCTGATCTATACATATATGGCTAAGGATCAGAAAATAAAATAATCCTGTAGTGATAAGATGTCAAAAACAAAATGTTTCCTCTTTTCTATCTTCGTTCTAACATGAACATAAAAAAAAAGAAGGATACGAGGAAGCAACAGAAAAAGTATCTTCGTCATCACGGTGCTTCATGTGATTTACTGTCTTCCTAGCTGGCATAGGTGAGTTTGGCTGTGAAACGAAAACCACGGAGCTAGTTCAGTCACCATTTTACACAACTCCCATTAAGGTCTAACAAAGATTATGTTACCTGTGAACCTCTTGAACCAGAAGAAGAGTTGCGGTTTCCCGGTGAGCTGTTATCAACAACTCCTGCTCTTGCGCAGATTGAGGAGGAAGCAGGCTTTTCAGCAGACAGAGAGAATGGCTTTGGAACAGTGTAATTCACTCCGCCACCACCACGAGTTTTATGTGAAGGAGGAGGTGTGTTTAGCTTCTTCCTATGTGATCCAGATCCGTCATCTGCAACCGAGTTGTGATCAGTACACTCCTTAACTTCTGCAGGCTCCACATGCTGCGAAGAGCTGTTTAGCTTCTTATCCATGTGTTTGTCCACTGGTTCTCTCCCCATTACCACTTTAACCACAAGAAACATAAAAAATTTAAAAAAAAAAAAAAAATCAGCCTTTAAACAACAAAGGTATAGATTATTCACAAACATCATTCACAGGACAACAATACCTAACTTTGTCTTGTCTCCAATTACATATAAAGAGGAAACGCGCAACAAAGACAAATTAGCTGAATATATATAATTAATCAAAACAATAATAATATGAAACATATATGTAGGGATCCACAATCATCAAATCTTTGCTCTTTTAATGCTTTAGCTGAAAAAATTTAGGCGAAACCTAATTAATGTTTGCAATTAAAACACTCAATTTATCAGAAATTAACAAAAAAAAACATAGAATAAAACATGAGAAGCATTTGACATCAGAAAAACCTAATCAATGTTAAGGGAGAAAAAAAGAAAGAAAGAAAGAAAGACAGAACCTGAGTTTGACGCAGATCGAAATCAGATCGGAGACAGAATTTCTGGGAATATCCTATGAAAGATTTGAAAGAAATGTAAAGAAAAAATTACTTACGGTTTATAGCTCCGATTTCTCCAGAAGCTTCGTCGAATACATTATTCTCTCTCTTTCTTTCTGCGCAGGGAGGCGTAAATGCAAAATCCCCCTTTCACGTCTATCACTTTTCTCCTTCTTCCTTTTTTTTTCTTTTGTTTAATAAACAATTGTTTTTTTTTATTATTTTATCTTTTGTTGACCAATAGAATGTTAAATATATTCTTCTTTCTATTGGGCTTTATTTAGCTTCTTTTTTTACTATTTTTTGGTTATTATAAGAAAAGTAAAAAAACAAAACACCGTGAAAATGCTCTAATGGTTATCCTGTTAAAAGTCAACATTCTTGACTATTCCTAAACCGATAAGACCCGGTTCAATTTAACCGAATCTTGTTTGGTCGAGCAACACTCAGAATTCTCCATATCTATAGTTTGGTCCAAGTAAGTGACGTATGGGTTGGTAGAAAACCATATATAGCCGTTGTAAAGAAGAGTAATAACAACAAAAAAGTATTTCTTTTTTTTTCACCATTGACTATTTCACGTTGGCAGCTCTTTCTCTGCCGTTCCCTTGCCGACGGGATTTTTTTTTTTTTTGTTTGACGGCTGCCGACGGGATTTCATATTTTTGTTTTATTATTTTGATGATATGGGCTTTAGATCAACATAATTATCTTCGGCGCTATTGGCCTATACAAAATATCAGCATCTTGTGAGCTAGTGGGCTTAAGTCGCCCAGACCCAGTTTCATATTTGTTACAAGTCAATTTTTCTGGTCTGAATTGTATTTTTTTCCCTGTATACGTAACATTACTAAAACATACTCCTTCCCTATCACATTAAGGGTCTAACGGGTGATCAAGGTAAAAACATTAAAAATGAGTAAAGAAAAAACGCAAAAAAATGATATTAAAGGAATGAAAAGAAAAATTATTTCATATTAATTTTGGTTAAAAACAAATTTGTTCTATGTTTCTCTATAACAAATTTTGGTTAAAAACAAATTTCAATATTTGAGATAGAATTTAATATCATTTGAATTTGTGACCAATTACAAAAATATAATATATTTTTTTATTAGTTGAATTAATTTTATTTAATAATATTTTATTGCAGTCAAAATAAATTGTATAAAAGTTTGTATTTTCTTAATTTATGTGCAAAAATCTTAAAAACCATTTATATTGAAAACAGTGGAAATAGTAAATAAGTATTATATTGTCCCCACATATACTTTTTGGTTTTCAAATTATATTGTAACTTACGTTTCATTCCAAATTACAACAACAAAATACAAAACGTTCATTCTTTGAGAAAAAAAAATTTATTTTTATTTTTGATGGTCTTTTCTTGAATTTTTGTTTTGTTTTAATATACATAGACATGATTTAAAAAATTAGAAAAATAGGATCATAATAAATGGAAAAAACCGAGGCAACTGATATTAGGGCTGTGCTGTCAAAGGCAAAAGAGAAAAGACAATAGTATATTTGTAATTTGGCACTTTATTAAACAAAGACCAGAAAATAATACTTCCTCCGTTTCATTTTAATTTGTTATTTTAGATTTCGACACACAGATTAAGAAAACATTTAATTTACATATTTCCAAAATAAAAACAACATTACCAATACACATAACCACATTTCAACCAATAGAAAAATAAATTAAATTAAAAAATCAATAAATTTTACATTGAAACTATAAAACGACATTTATTTTAAAACAAAAATTTTACTCTACAATGACAATTAATCTGAAACGGAGGGAGTAATAAACAAAAAGAAAATTTTAGAACTTATATCCCATGACCCCGCAAAACTATATTCCCTACGTATCACACTAACGGGTATTTAATATCATTTGAATTTTGTGACCAAATATAATTTTTTTTTATTAGTTAAATTAGTTTCATCTAATAATATTTTAATACAATCAAAATAAATTATATAGAAGTCTGTATTTTCTTAATCTATGTGCAAAAAAAAACCCACTTATATTAAAACAAAAGAGTATAAAATAGACCAACGTGTTTTTTTCGAGTATACTGAAACTATTTTAGTTTATATATATTTACAGATAAAATTACAAAAAAAAAACTAAAAAATTCTTTAAGATAACTTTTTTAGTTTCTTTTCATAAAATAGCATTAAATGAGAAAAATGATCAAAATATTTCATCAAAAAATAAATATACATTTATAACCATATAGTTAACTAATTTAGACTTAGGATTTAGAATTAAGGGAAGTGATTTGAAGGTGAAAATTCAAATATTAAAAAATAAAAAGTAAATATTGAATTTTTTAAAACAAAAAAAAAACTATTTTAGTCACTTTTCAAGCACTATTTTATAATAAAAACTTAAAATTAACTATTTGAGAGAATTGCCCAAAACCTAATTACTTATAAAAAATTTAAACTCAAACAAACATAACACATTAGAATATTTCTTTTAACGTGTTTGATAAGGATTGGCTAATTTCAAGATAACATATTTTTTTGGTTAAATAATCTCGACTCATTATATGGTTAAAGCTCTAACAATAAATTTTATGAAAACTTTTTATAGATTTTATATGACATAGTTAAAGATAATAAAATTGAATTGTGATAGATTGATAATATATGTAATAATAAATATTTATAATACGATTGTGTTTGTATATACAGGTAAAATACCTAGTGGTTTATGATCACTAATTAGAATTTATGAAATTCTAAGATAATGTATGTATATATTTATAAAGTGAACCAGTAAAATATTCTTTTCTTGTTTTGTTATTATTTTAGTTTTGTGTTTCTAAAGTTCTCTTAGCAGTTTCATGCACATTATTGATTTAAATAGGTAACAAATATTAAAAGACAAGAAAGTTTATCTTCTTAATTTATTACATTGCAAAGAATGTTTAATATGTGGTTATGTTTCATAGTTTTAAAGATTTATTTGGTCTTTAAAAGATAAATGGAATGGAAAAATCATTGCAAATGAAAATGATTAAGAATGTAAAAATATTTATGTTAATCTTTTAAGAAAAAAAATCTAGGATAAAAATTTATTTTCACAAAAATAGACTTTAAAGAAGAAAATTACTAAAATATTTCATGAAAAAAACAATACATTTATATCATTAGGATTAACTAATCTAGAGTTAGAATTTAGAATTTAGGGATAAAGTTTTAAAAGTAAATTTTGAATTTTTAAATATTAAAAATAAATATTAAAAAATAACATAAGATATTATTTTAATTATTATTTGAGTGATATTTTGGTGACAAAAACTTAAAAGGGTTATTTGAAAGAATTGCTCATTTTTAATTAATAATATATATACTAATAAATATCTGTAAATGATTATGAAATATCTAATTCTTTTTATAAATGGAAAAAAGAAGACGTGGCCTATAATTTGTCTAAAATAAAAAGTCAACACAAGTTAGATTCTTAAAATACAGTAATAATCAATCATTTGTATAATCTGGATGCTACATATGTCACATACAAGTGCAGGACACATGTTGAAGAGAGTCAAAACGTGATACGACATGACAAAGTATTATATTTTATTATTTATAAATTCAACGGCCAATTTTTTAATTAAATTTTATTTTAATACCGAAATACGACAAAAAAAAACAGGTATTAACTCGAAGTGTTATATACAGCTTAATTTCCGCCTCTGATTTGATTTATCCAAATCCCGGACTCAACCCGATGGAAGAATCATCGAAACGACCCGACCCGATCCACAAACCGCCGGAATCTCCGGCAACTAAATTCTCCTTCCCGAGACTCCTTCTCTGGTTCGATCAGTCAAGCCGCGTCAAAACACTGATCTCGTGGTCCCTCTTCTTCCTCCTCGCTATCATCGTTCCAATGATCTCACACTTCGTGCTAATCTGCTCCGATTGCGATTACAAACTCCACCGTCCCTACGACGCTTTGGTTCAGCTTTCTCTATCGATCTTCGCCGGAATCTCGTTCGTCAGCCTCTCGGATTGGTCCAAGAGATACGGGATTCGAAAGTTCTTGTTCCTACATAAACTCAAAGACGTCAGCGATAAAGTTAGGACCGGATACGAAGCAGAAATTCAGGTAATTTTCTCTCGGTCCGAGAATTCGGATATTCGGTTCGGTTCTCGATAAAAACGATCGGTTCCGGAACGCATAAACGTTATCAGGTTTGGTTTTGTAATTTTAGAACTGTTTAATACCCAAATCTGATACTCCCTACGTTTTAAAAAAATACATATTTTAAATTTTTCACATATATTAAAAAAATATATTAAAATTTAATTATAAATACATTGTTTTCTGTAAATAATATTTTTTTATCATTTTTAGTCAATAAAAATCTAATAAACAACATTAACTTAACTTGGGAGTATATTATATTATGAAAGTAATTACAAGTAAGTTAGCTCCATGTTTATTGGAATTCTAAACACGAGTTCGAAGAAATTCTGCGTATTTTAAATGGATTTTGAATTAATCGGGTAACCGATCGGTTTGAGGTAGAAACTAAAACCGAATTGATCCCTATGGTTCTCGACCATCATCTAATTCTAAAACCGATCTAAACCGGTCCGGTTCGGTATCCGATTCCGGGCTTACAAAGCAAAAAGTTTTTAATGTCTCTCCTCTGTTTCTTGATGCAGAGATCAATGAAGCCACTGGCTATCTTCGTCCTCCCATCACTAACACTTCAAGCAATCTATCGTATCTGGTGGTACGCTTCTGGCTCCAACCAGATACCTTACTTTATCAACCCAACTTTGAGCCACGTGTTAGCGTGCACACTCCAGCTCTCCTCTTGGCTCTACCGTACATCACTCTTCATCATCGCTTGTCTCGTCTACCAAGTCGTCTGCCACCTTCAGATCCTCCGTCTAGATGAGTTCGCTCGCTGCTTCGCCTCTGAGATCACTGACTTTAGCGCCACGCTCGCTGAGCATTTGAAGATCCATCGTGAACTGAAGATTGTTAGTCACCGTTTCAGGCGGTTCATTGTATTGTCTTTGTTTTTCGTCACTGCTACTCAGTTCATGGCGTTGCTTACTACCATAAGAGCTAGTGTTCCCTTTCACGTCTACGAAGTTGGCGAACTCGCGGTAAGAAATGTTTTAAATCTTGATTCTTGTCAGTACATACTTAATCGAGTTTTGTCTTAAAAGAAAAGCAAATGTTGGATCTCTGTTACATTCTCTTGATCGATATCTCTCTGTTTTTGACAGTTATGTTCCATAAGTTTGGTGTCAGGGCTTTTCATATGCTTGAAAAGTGCAACAACGATGACTCACAAAGCTCAATCTGTAACAAGCATCGCCACTAAATGGAACGTCTGCGCCAGTCTAGACACCTTTGATGATCTTGACAACGGAGAAACTCCTAAGTATCCAACATCCAGACAGCATTTCCAGATTTTGTCACGTCGTCGTGATGTTAGTCGATCATCTGATGATGATGAAGATGGAGAAGGAGATAGTGATCTTGACAGTTCCACGATACATCCAATCTATGCCCGCGCCATATCTTTCCAGAAACGTCAAGCTCTAGGTAAGGAATGTATGTTTGTAATAAAATCGTTTTCACCCTCTTAACTATTTCGGTTTCTTCTTGTATAGTGACATATCTAGAGAACAACAAAGCTGGGATCACTGTTTACGGATTCTTGGTGGACAAAACATGGCTGCGTATGATCTTTAGCATTGAGCTTGCTCTTCTTCTATGGCTGCTCAAAAAGACAATCGGTAATTAATATGCATATTTGTACTAATATCTGTATCCTCATTTCATCACTTTCTTTCTCTTGTTTTGATGTAACTGAAAACATTCTCTCTCTTCGTGGTTTTGGTTTTCGGCAGTGAACATAACATGAAAACGAAACCAGCGTCTTGGTTTCTCTCACAACACACGACAAGATTATTGTCAGAGATGATTTTTCCACAATGGCGAGTATCACAGCATTATTTTGTAGATCGTCTGTGGATGGAAATTTATGTATGTTTATCAATGTTTGATCTTTTGTGAGTTATATATGTATGTATCCAGCTCAGGTTTGTTGTTGTGTAAAACTGATATTCTTTTTATATGTTTGGTCACAATGATGAATTTTTGGGTGAATGTATGATTTATGGTCAACACTAATGAGATACAATATATATTTGTATCTTTTTGTATCAAATATAAAACATGTAAAGCTAATGTCGTTATTTGGAGGACGACTATACATATTATAACACAATATTAGTGTTTTCAGTATATTGAAATAAAAATAAGTTTCAGAATTCCACATTAAAGAACTTAAGAAAAAATTGTAAATGTCCTATAAAGTTTAACATGCTAAGCGAGTTATTCGGTGGTTCAGCTACATCAAATTCATATGAGATAGTTAATGTTTCTTCGAATTTCGGATATTCAAGTTTGTAATATTCTCTCTCTAAAAATAATAATCTAAGAAAGATTTTTTTCACTATTTAAGTTGTTTTTAATACAAGTTTATAATTTCATAATTATAATAATATAAGTTAATATGAATCATTACTTTATAGTGTCTATTTGAGTTAGAAAAGCTGTAGAATTAGATACCAAAACTAGCTTGTTTGTTATTGTGAAGAAGTAGCATATTTATATAAGGAGAGATGTAAAGATAACTCCTAAGCTACTATAAAATATGAGAAACATATCATTGTGATTATCTATAAAACATAGATATCTCCTAAGTTAATATGAATCATTACTTTATAATATCTATTTGAGTTAGAAAAGTTGTAGAATTAGATACCAAAACTAGTTTGTTTGTTATTGATCAAGAAGTAGCATATTTATACAAGGAGACATGTAAAGATAACTCATAAGCTACTACTAAATAGGATATAAACATATCATTGTGATTATCTATAAAACATAGATATCTCCTAAGTTAATATGAATCATTACTTTATACTATCTAATTGAGTTAGAAAAGCTGTAGAATTAGATACCAAAACTAGCTTGTTTGTTATTGATCAAGGAGTAGCATATTTATACAAGAACGACATGTAAAGATAACTCCTAAACTACTACAAAATAGGAGATAAACATATCATTATGATTATCTATAAAACATAGATAACTCCTAAGGTTCTCTTACCGCCAATAAAAGCATTGAAAGTGGTGAAGGAGATCTAAATACACATTTACATGTCTATTAGGATGAGTAGAGATTAATGTGAAGTTATTTCTATATTTAGATGCTTTAAACTGCTGGAAAATTAATTAACATTGATTTAGTGATTTAGCTGAGATGGTGCGTGATATGTTCACATATTCATGTTTAGACTTCATACATAAATCACTTATTGTCAAGGAATATTCAAGGTTTATTATGCAATGGCTATTGGTTTAGTGGATCTGCGAAACTTGAAAGTAATTTTTTTTTATAATTTACAAAAATATTTTTATGATAAAATCATTTTTTAAAATAATTTACATATATGATGCTGATGACATTGGTTTTGAAAATGTCAGAAAGGCAACAAGTAGCTAAGACATACAAAGTTTATGATCAAAAAACTTAAACATGCCTTTTTGAGCAATGATACTTATTGTGTGTAATATTTTTTTCTTTATCATAAACTACATTTCGGTTGAGTTAAACAAACGTTTATTTTCGTCAATGATGCATGAATCCTGAGATGTGAAGACATCATCAATGTGAAACAACACTATATTAATTTTGTCGTTTATAAAATTTTGTGTTTTCTATATTTTATTAATTGTTTTTAAGAATTTGATACTTAAACAAAGTCTAAACAGAGATGATACTTAAACATATTAGGGATATATATATACATCTAATTTTCTATATATATATATCTAATTTTCTATATATATATATATATATAATTTTCTATTTTTTCTTTTCTCTTCAACTGTTAAAGTGAATAAATTAGATTTTAAAATAATGTAGATTGAATTTCACTTAATTGTTTACGGATCCATTGTATGTTCATTTGATGCATTCACTACAGTTATTTCATATTTTTTATCTATTTTTTGGGAGTGTATTTCAACTGAATCTCGATGGAGAAAATATCAGTAAATCAAATTAGTTTGACAAGCATATTCAGTTCAACAAGAAGGGTACTAAATTTTCACTTTGAATAAATTAATTATACAAAAGATCTCATCATATAATTGTGTTTTATTAAAACAGTATTTTCCAGTTCATTCCTTAAAATTTTAAAGTATAAAATAACACGTCTTGATAATAACTTTTATGTTGTATAAATATGAAAATATGTTGAATGTAAACTTATAAAAGTAGGCAAGAGTTTTACTTTAAAAAATATAAATGTGTAAGAATATTTTTTGAACTATATCTCGGCATCATAACTAAATACATACAAAATAAATAGAGTGACCAAGAAAATATCTACTCCTAAACAAAAAAAATCAAAATAAGATTAAAACAGTATACTGTGCTGGCGCTTTTATTCAAGTTTTCAAAATTCAATGACGAAGATGACACCTAAAGAGTTTTCGAATATCAAATCACAGCCGTTTATTCCGTGCTTGTCTGCTGGGACAAATAAATCTCCTTCATCAGCAAATATATACAACTTCACGTTATTTTAGTCTCAAAAAGATACACAGCATGTCGTCCACTTAATGGACAGGGGAAAACGATGTCGTCTTGAGGAATAACGTTTTCCCTCGACAAGCGCCAAACCAGTTAAAATCTCCTTTTGGAAAATCTCCTTTTCTCGCTATGCTCTCTCTCTCAACTACTCAGTCTTCATTTCAAATTTCAGAAACCAATCTCTCTTTCTGCTCTCTCTCATCGAAAAGCATCTTTAATCAATGGAGACGTCATCGGCGATGTTTATCGGTACTTGTTTGAAAGAGCACCAGAAGATCTACAAGGAATGGTTCAACATCGCCGATTCAGGTTTCAGTTCGATTTTACCAGCCTCTCGTAGATGATACCATTCTGATTTTTTGGTTTCGATTCTATGAAATTCAGATGGAGACCGACATGTTTCTGGGAACGATGCTACGAAGTTCTTCTCCATGTCAAAGCTTTCTCGCCAGGAACTCAAACAGGTTTATATTCATTACGGATTGTCAATTTTCGTGTAGTATTCTACTTCGTTTTAAGATTGATTTCATGAATCCATGGAGATTTTAAGCGGATTAGTGTAGAACTCAAATAGGTTATATTCATAATGAATCCATGTAGCTTTCTACTTGGTTTTACGATTGATTTTGTTGATTACGTGAATCTATGGAGATGTTGAGTGGATTTGAAGTGTAGAATCCATTGGAATCCATTGTGTTTTGTGTTTAAAAGGTTTGGGCAGTTGCGGATTCGAAGCGGAAGGGGTTTCTAGGTTTGACTGAGTTCATCACTGCGATGGAGGTATGTATGACTGTGTCAAATACATATCTTAATGAGTTGATTTGAGTAAATCTTGTGTTATATGAGAGTCTTACTCATTTTTTTTTGTTTGCTTAGCTCGTCACATTGGCACAAGAAGGACATGAGATTACTTCAGATCTTCTGAAAGGTTCGGGTACATTTAACAATATTGAAATCAAGTGAGAGCTTTGCGGTCTAAGAGAGTAGAATCATATGTGGCTAATGTGTATCCTTCTTATTGTAGTTGACATGATGAGTGTAGAACTTCCAGTGTTGGAAGGATTGGAGAATGTGGTATATGTAGGGCGCTCCTTCTTATCTCATTTTGTATTTAAAAGCTTTCACATGATTTGCTTTTCTGAATTCAATATTTATCTTTACATGTTTGCTTACAGAAGCAGAAAGCATCAAAAGCATATGCAGATGATGAAGACAATGGTTATGTGAAAGTTATTGGTTTGCTCGCTAAACTTGCAGTAGTTACTCAGCCACAAGCAGCCACGGCAAAAGCTTCCTGGTTCAAATCAAAAGCTATTACTAAGGTTTGCTACTACTTGGTTTATTGCTGCAAGCCTGCAAATGACAATCTTTCAATAATATGGTCATGTGGTCTTACAAGTAATCTGAAATTTTTCATGTGCAGCCTCAGGTTAATGTGGTGACAATCGTTGATGGCTTGAAAAGATTGTACGCTGAGAAGCTAAAGCCTTTGGAAGTCACATATCGTTTCAATGACTTTGCATCTCCAGTGCTGGTGAGTGAACGTATATCCGTTGTGGGGTTTTGTTTTATCTCATTTTTTTGTTAAGAGTTATAGCACTTATATACTATGTAACACTTGTTCTTTTAATATATGCAAACTAATAGTGATTTTGATGCCAAACCCATGGTCATGCTTTTGGGTCAATATTCCACCGGGAAGACAACATTTATAAAACACTTGTTGGGATGTGAATATCCAGGTAATTTTCTCAGTTTTCTAGCAAGATATAAATACTTTTCAATCACCACTATCTGATATCACCACTGTTTGTTTGTTATCAGGAGCTCATATTGGTCCAGAGCCAACAACAGATAGATTTGTTGTTGCAATGGTATGTTGACGTGTCTTCATTTGATTGTAGTAGAATGGTTGCTAGTTACCTTATTTTAGATATATCTTATGAACTATTTTTTATTACAGAGCGGACCAGATGAGCGGACCATACCTGGAAATACCATGGCTGTTCAAGCTGACATGCCATTTAACGGATTAACAAGTTTTGGAGGTGCTTTCCTATCAAAGTTCGAGTGTTCTCAGATGCCTCATCCTGTGAGTGTTTATGCACATCCTTACTTTCTCTCTCTATTTGATCGTTTCTTCTGTTGTTAATATGAGGTTTGTCTTTCTGCCTGTGCAGCTCTTGGACCAAATCACTCTTGTAGACACACCCGGAGTTCTTTCAGGAGAGAAACAAAGGATGCGAAGAAGCTATGACTTCACTGGTGTCATCTCATGGTTTGCATCTAAGTGTGACATGATTCTGCTTCTTTTCGATCCCCACAAGCTCGACATCAGCGATGAATTCAAGCGCGTCATAACATCTCTACGTGGTAACGAAGATAAGATACGTGTAGTCTTAAACAAAGCTGACCAAGTTGATACTCAACAAGTAAATTCTCGTTTCCATACCATTCATTCATTACATCTCATAAACTTTAACTTCTACTCATTGTTGAGCTGATCGAAAACTTTTTTTAATAGCCAATGAGAGTGTATGGAGCTTTGATGTGGTCCCTTGGTAAAGTTCTGAACACACCAGAGGTCGTACATGTCTATATCGGGTATGCTTTTGGATACAACATGAATCGTTTGTTTGATTTTATTTGGCTACACATTAAATTCATTTGCTATTGCTTTTAACTTTGTGCAGATCCTTCAATGATAAACCCATAAACGAAGCTGGGACCAATTGGTAAAGAATTGTTTGAGAAAGAGCAATCCGACCTCATCACAGACTTAATGACCATGCCTAAGAAGCATGTGACAGAAAGGTATAATTTCGAGTTACAAACAAAGATTCATTCTCCGAACATGGACGAGATTTATTTTGCAGACTAACGTGTTTTTCTCTTACTGTTTTTCAGATTAAGGAGTTTGTGAAGAGAGCTCGAGCTGCGAAGATCAATGCCTACATAATGAGTCATTCGAAAAAAGAAATGCCAGCAATGATGGGAAAGTTGAAAGCTCAGCAACGTCTCATAGACAATCTTCAACAAGAATTTGAAAAGGTTAGTACCATCTTAGACCCAAACTTAAGAGTACTTGTAGTAGATGTTGATTAACTTGTGTTGAAAGTTGAGTCAAAATATAGTTTTTCTTAAGAAACGTTTTAAGTTATAAATATTTTTTGAGTATTAAGGGTTAACCACTTATTTCCACACCAGAACTTTCACATAGTAACAAATATGCACAATCTTTCAAACTCGTCATAATTACACACAATTTTAAGTATTTAAACATGTTACCCCCTAATTAGAAAGATCAAAACCCAAAACCACACTGCCAAAAGTTTGACTTGATTTTAATGGTTTAAAACATAAACCGAGATCAGAACTGAATTTAAAACCTGATCCAAACCTCATATCCAACTACAAACCAAACCCAAACTCTTACTAGGAATGTTAATACGGGCTACCCGGACCAGTTTAGGCCCTGCCCGTTTAAAGTCCGTTAACTGCATGCCCGTTTAGACTATGTCTGTTTAGATCATGCCCGTTTAAAACCCATTTAACATGGAGATGCCTGTTTAGGCCCGTGAGCCCGTTTATAACTTTTTTTTCTAAATACAATTTATTTATTTTTAAATATAGATTTTATATTATTTCTCTTTTACCAATTTTATGATTATTTTGTTTCAAAAACACAAATTATAAAATAACTATTTGTTTCAAAACACACAAATTATAAAAATTATGATTTTTTAAAAAAAAATCTCTTTAAATTCATTTTAAATATAAATTCATAATTTTTTATTTGAAAAACCTTATAAATGGGCCTAAACGTGTACCCGTTTATTTAACGGGTTTACCCATTAACGAAATGAGTCTAAACGGACCAACCCGTATAAGCTTGTTTATTTCTACATGGTAATAAATGGGTCACGGGTCAGCCCGTTTATACCGAGCCCGTTTGAGCCCGCGGGTTTTAGGCCCATTTTAACATCCCTAACTCCTACTAAAGCTTTAAAAACAATGAGAGAGACATAAATTTTTGAATTTGGGGATTTAGGTATTTAGGAATTTTAATTTTGGGTTAAATAAGTCGGGTCTTGGTCGGGTTATAAGATCCACTTGTTAGTTTAGGTTATTAGGTCGAGTTAATCCAGCTTAGATTTTCGGGTAATTTTAGGTATAATTAGGTTAGTCATTGGTTAATTTTGAAAAAAAAAGATATTAAACCAATTTTAAACCGCTATTTATTAATTTTGGTTGGTCCTTTAAACTTTAGGGGGATGCGGGTTTTGATCTTTCTAATTGAGGGATAATAGGTTGAGATACTTAAATTGTGTGCAATTGTGACGATGTTGAAAGTTCGTGTACATTTGTTACTATATGAAAGTTTTGGTGTGAAAATATATCGTTAACCCGAGTATTAATGAACATGAGTTTAATTATATTTAACAGGTGCAACAAGAGTATCATCTCCCAGCAGGAGATTTTCCAAGTGTGGAGCATTTCAAAGAAGTATTGGGAGGATATAACATTGACAAGTTTGAGAAATTGAAGCCTAAGATGATTCAAGCAGAGGATGATATGCTTGACTACGATATTCCAGATCTTTTGAAGAAATTCAGAAATCCATATGAGTGAAATTATAAATGGTACCTTAAAAATTGTATGAAATTTGGGAGCTTATGAGTTTCTAGATCATGTTATGTGTTTGAATTCATTCTGGCTTTTCTGAATTTTAGTATATTGATTTAGTATTTTATTATTTTGCATCTTCTATTCTATTTGCCGAGCTTTTGAGACAACTAACAAATATGTTTAAGATGTTAATGCTAATGAAGGTTTAACTTAATTGTACAAATCCATATCTGCATACACTGTACTAATATCTGAGTTATCTGAATGATAAATTTCTGATTTTTAAGTTTAACCTAGCGTAGAAAAAGTATATCAGGTGGTTTTTATTCTTTACCATTTCTAGTAAAAAGATGTACATTTGACATTTTTTGCTTTTTTTTTTTGCTAAATATGTTAATATCATTAATGAAAATGAAATTGGTAGCACTGTACAGACTTCTACCTAGCAAAGAACATTCATGGCAAAAAAGAAAGAAAAAACAGGGATATCTTATAGAAAGGTTCGTCAAGGCACAATAAGAGGCCATAATGAAACCAAAAAGAAACTCAATTATCTAGAAAATCAGATAAGCCACTTAGACATGAAGTTCATGAAGTTCTTGAAGTTCTTCCTCTTCCTTCTAGCGTGAATAGAGTTTAGAACTTGCCTATTGACATTTTTGAAGACTGCTAGTGGTGGAAGGAGAGTCTGATTAAAGAACATGTTGTTTCTATGTAGTTTATAAATATATAGTTAATTTTCTAAGTAATTAATTTTACACAATAATCAACACTAATAAATTTGGTCACAAGAAAAAAGAAACTGTTTGAGAAAAAATGATTGTTCAAACTTATACAAAACTGACTAAATAATGTGTCTAATTATCTTGAGCGCATCTAAAAAATAATATCTCCAACTTACCTACATATTTGCTTCCTATATATATATATATATATATATATATATATATATATATATATATATATATATATATATACACATTTACTCTTTCCACAAAAATCGATTTCAACAATTAGATACTCTATAATTTTGTCACTTCAACATTATTTTTTATAATTTTTATAAATTATCCAAAATTTAATATCTTTTTATTATTTCAATCAATCTATGAAAACAACATTCAACAATCCATATTTCTATTAAAAATTTCATATACGATCTAACCAATTTTTAACATCATATTCCGTCAATAACTAGTTATGTAGTGTATAATATAATCCACAAAATACATAAATTTCAAAACAAATAAAAATAAAAAATCATAAAATTACAATATGTAAAAAAAACTAATAAGATAAACAAATAAAACAATATAAATTTAGTGAAAATAAAAAAATTGAAACTGATAAAAATTTAAATCAACAATTAATAATTTATTTAAAACATAAAATTTAAAAAAATATGTAGAAAAAAATTCATAAGAACAAAACAAGAAAGTTTTATATACTACATTATTTTTTCACATTTCATCAAACATAGACAAACGAAGAGATAGAAGTAATCTCGTGGAAAATTTTTTGGTCACCATGGTGTATGCCCAACAATAAATGTTCTTTGTCTTGGGTTTGTTGTTGGTTGTTACAGTTTTTTTTTTTTTTTTTTTGAATATATGTTAAATTTACTCAAAAGAAAAAATACACAGTGTTTGCATCAAGTGCTACAGAGATCAAAATGCTAGAATTTTAGAAAAACATTTTTGTTCGTTCTTGTATCATCGAGTAGCAAGCCACACCCGTAGACTTGCAGCATAAGTATTATCTCCCAGACTTCGGAAGTTGAGGCACTTGTTGCGAATTTGTCTGTCCAGCATCCTTACAAACGCTGAAGTGGTGGTCGGGGTTGATCCATGCCTCCTATCATTCCTCTCACGCCAGATAGAATGGATAGTAATCTGAAACACATAACGTGTAATAAAAGTTTTGGTCGTATCAGGTCGGTTGTCAAGCATGAGCTCCATCAGGTCCGCCCATATTGTTGTGAAACGATTACTCAGTAGAC